>JAGKTI010010184.1:10171-29074 GCA_018397915.1 Birgus latro
TTCTCTCTCTCTCTCTCTCTCTCTCTCTCTCTCAGGTCACGTCCACTAACCCAGTCCCCCACAAACAGAGGGATAACAGGCTCTTAACACCTGCCTAAGTGTGATTTGATTTTCCTCCCCATTCAACACATTCTTATTCTCCCTTAGTACTTTGAAATGAGCTGCCATGTCTTATAACTAAATGACTACCGTATGTAAGAGGATAGGGGAGGGTTGGGGAGGTGAGGAAGCGGGGAGAGGAGTGGGGAGAGGAGTGGGGAGAGGAGGAGGAAGAAGGGAGAGTGGAAGAGAGGAGGGGGAGGAATGAGGAGGAGGAAGTGAAGGAAAGAGAGGACAGACGAGGAGATGAGGAGGCTGGAGGGAGAATGGAAGAGAGGAGGGTTATGGAGAGGGGAACGATTGGGGGGGGGCGAGAAAAGAGGGAAAAAAAGGGAAGGAGGGGGAGAGGAAGAGGGGAGGTAGTGGAAAGGAATGGGGAAGAAAGAGTTAAGGAGAGAGGAGGGGAAGATGGGGAAGGATGGAGGTTGGAGGCTGAAAAAGGCTAGGAGAAGGACGGGGCGAAGGAGATGGGAACGAATGGTGGGAGGAAGGAGAGGAAGATAAAGGAAGGCATCTGTTTATTGAAAGGAGACAAGGGGGAGAAGTAAGGTGGGGAGGGAGAGGGGAGGAAAAGATATAATTATGAATGGAAAGCAGTGGTATAGGAAAATGTGGGGGAAGAGACTGAGTAGGGGAGGAAGAGGGGAGGAGGGGAGTCGTGGAGAGTTTTTTTTTTTTTCTACAAGGATGAAGATAAAATAAGACTGAGGTGGAGAGTGGGACTTGAGGGCGAGGTTTGTGATCAAGACTGAAGAAAAAGATGAAGTATGAGGGTAAGGGTGAAGTCGAGAGTGAGGCTTCAAGATATCAGGGATAAGGGGTAAGACTTGAAGATAAGGGTGAGGCTTCATAGTCAGGGTAAGGATAAGGTTTGAGGACAAGGGAGAAGTCTGGGGTGAGGCTTCAAGACATTTGGAATAAGGGTGAGGCCTGAGAATAAGGGCGAAGGGTCAGATATAAAGGGGTAGGATCAGGGATAAGGGCGATGGATCAGGTATAAGGACGAAGGATTAGGGGAATGGGAGAAGGATCAAGGATAAGGGTTGACCTGGACAGTGCATTATAACCTCTCGTACGAAAACACATGAAAAACTTGAACACAGTCCTCCTGACAACATTAATACGCCTACTGCTCTTGGCAACACCGCCTGCCTTACAAAACAGCAATGGTCTTTTTCTTCATTTCATTATTCGTCGTCTGATTATTTTCTAGCTAATTCTTCATTCTCCTCTTCTCTTTTTATTTTCTTTTTCTTAGTTTCTCTTGTTTTCTGTTTTTTTTCTCTTCTCGTTTTCTTTGCCATTCTTCTTCTTCCATTTTTTTCATTTTTTTATTATTTATTTAATTATTTATTATTTCTTTAATTCTTTTCTTTTGTAGGAGTCTCTATCTCTCTTCACTCAGCACTCAATCTGGCAGTACTGTCTTTGTTTATCCACGGATCTGGCAACACTTGTCGCACCACCTTCTCCCGCGGGCTTTTTAAAGTTTTGTAGCAACATTACTCTTTTCTGCTATATATTTTTTTCTTGCCAACGCTCTCATCGCACCAACCCTGATTTTAGCAACACAGCGATCCAGTAATTACACTTACCCTCTTCATTCATGCTAAAACACTTTATTTTAGAGTCCAGAACACTTTTTTGGCTAGGCATATTTTTCTTCTTACTCCATGGTTGGATGCGTAAAAAGAATAATGAAAGGTGCAGCCAATCTCCAACCATTTAATGATAACTTATGTCACCCCTATGATTATCAAATTTTATCAGTCTGAATCCCAAATTACAGAGTGCAGTCAGCAACGCCATAGAGAGCCCAGATACTTGAAATTTTCGTCACCTGTTTAAGAAAATGTAAAAAACTTGGCGATTATACTCCACTTTTACGATTAATTTAAACACCTTTTTTTTTTAAGCTCTTGGATGCACTGCATTTTTTTCTCTTATGACACTTACCATATCTATTATTACTTTTATTTTTTATCTTACAGATATTTTAGTTTTTACTCTTAAATACACTCATTTTGAAAGTTCTTAGGACTTTTTTTTTTTTTTATCAGGGATACTTTATATTCTTACAAATGTTCACTATTTCACTCTTAGAAACACTTTGTTTTTCACTTTTAGAAACATTTTTATTCCGAGAAACTCTGTATTACTAGAAACTTTTTTCTTGACGGCATAACACTTACCTCTTCTAGAAATGCTTTATCATTTATTTGGAACACTTTATTTTTACTGTAGACATCATTTGTTTTAGTCTTGAAACAAATAATTTCTTTCTCTAGTAGCTACACATTTGATCCCTAGATTTATTTCTTATATGTCTCTTGAACACTGTATTTTTGCTTGGGAAACTCTGAAATTTTTGTTCTTACAAACACTTTAAATTTGACCCGAGAAATATATAGTAATTCTAGAGCTGCTTCATTGTTTTAGCCACCATGAGATACAGTGGCAATTTTATATATATTTTTTACTAAAACAACACTTAATTTATCGCTTTAAACCACTTCAGCACTCAAATATCATTTATTCTTAAGCTTAGCAAATCTTAATCAATTTTATCTTCTTTGTTCCTTAGAAAGTTTTTTATCTGATTTCCTGTAACTCCCAAACTAGCATCTTATTTTCAGTCCTGCAGCATTCGATTATCATTTCTTTGTACCCCATTACTTTTTCTTCATTGCATCCTATTTTGGCCCAAGTAACACTTGGTGTAGCACTTTAAGTAGTCATCAGTGACTTTCATTTTAACACTTAATTTTGACCCCAACAGCATTCAACATAGCACTTTATAATGAATGCAGATTGCACTCAATTCACTTTTTTTCCCTACCTCCAACTCTAAACACTTTTTCTTTTACTTCCCTGACCCCTCCCATAAAAAAAGAAGAAAAAAAAACATTCATTTCAGTTTCTTTTTAACCCCAGAAACACTTACTTGAACATCTTGTAACTCCAGCAACACTCATTTTAACACTTTATTTTGAGCCAGCAGCATTCATTTGCATTTTGAGCCCAAATAATACTCGACTTAATACTTCTTTTTCTACCCTATCAGCACATATTTCAATATTTTTTCAAGGCCTTCACTGCTTCTAACACTTTATCCACTTAACACTTAGTTTATACTCTGTTTAATCCCACTGTTACCCTGTTTAATACTTTTTTTTTTTTTACCCCAAGAACACTCAGTATAATACTTTTTAGCCCGTCACCAGTTTTGACACTTAACTCTAATACATGCAATTTAACACTTCATTTTAATCCCACTGATACTCACTTTAAAATTACTTTGACCCCAGTGTTTAGTAGTATACTTTTGCCCCAGGTACAGTACATTAGTCTTCATTTTTATCAGAACAGCAGTCAATTGAATACTTTTTTGAAAACCCTGTAACACTCAATTTATATCTCAATTTGGCCCAACTGTCACTGTTTCTACAGTATATTTTGACTTCAACTTTTAATTTAGCACCTAATTTTAAACGAAGCTTCACGCAACTTACACCTGTTTTTTTTTCTTTTTTCTAATCAAGAAAAACTCAGTCACTTTTATTTTAACTCCAGCAACTTTATATTTAACTCCTTCTTTTGACGTCAGCAACACTAAATTTGGCACTTATTTTGACCCCAAGAAAACACATTTGAAAGATTCTTACCTCTTTCGACCGTAACCACGTTTCCTTACCTTCATTGTTTTCTGTCATTCATAGTTACATTCACTGTGCAGCACTTTAGGTCTCGTCGCCACCTTTGTATGGAACACTTAAACACTTGAACAATATGCATCCTTCTTGCGTGTTGCGGATTATGTACATTAACCTCCCTCCCTACCCTCCTTCATGTCAGTAGTTCAGCATCCACATTACCCTTTTCACTTTTAACACTTTAAGATCCCCACTTCACCACTTACATTCCCACTTCAGCAATATCAGCCATTTAGAGGGTAGAGTTCCCATCCTTCATTATCACTGCCGCTAGATAATTTCATTCAGCTCATGGGTTTCACTGTTCTATAAAGGTTAAATATTAACTTGTCAGATTTTCAACACCCTTATCACTGTTAACACTGTCAGCACTTTAATCCCCTCCCCTTAGCACCGGTACCTTAAATCCCCTCCCCTTAGTACCGGTACCTTAAATCCCCCCCTCATTGTAGCACTTTAACTACCCAGCTTTAGCATTTTATTCCCACCACCTCAGCACTTAAATATACACACTAGCATTAGCACATCAGCATTTGACCTCTGTTTCAGCATACCACTGGAGCTTCAGCACTTTAGTACTTCCTTGCTACTCTTGTGTCGCTACAGTCATGCCCACGGGAGGGTGTCCCGGTGAGGTCGCCACAACTTTTTTTTTTTTTTATAATTTTAATCTATAGTCAGCACTTAACACTTACTTAGTAAAATAAAAAGAGGTAAAGTCTGATTTTGTTCTCAGCTGCGGGAGGCAATAAGCGTGAAAGTTGCGTGTAAAAAGGTTCGACAAGCTACAGATCCTAGGCTCACTGTAGTCCCGTGGGATCCAAGCCTTATTTTTAGGATCTGGGCTTGCTTTTGTGGAATCCTAGATTTCTAATGGGATCCTAGTTCAGTTTTGTAGGATCCTGAATTACTAAAAGGATCCCAAATCACTTTTGTGGGATCCTGGCTTACTAATTGCATCCCAATTCATTTTAGTAGGATCCTAGTTCACTCTTGTAGGATCCTGGGTTGCTAATAAGATCCTAGTTTACTTTCTGTAGGATCCTGGCTCACTTTTGTAGGATTCTAGCTGGCAGTTTATGGATACTGACTTACACGAAGGATTATTTTGCCTATAATAGAATCCTAACTCACTCCTTTAGCATCGTAGTCCACTGTTATTGGATTATGATTCAGTATTGTAGATCTTGTGACACATGTTGTGTCCTCGGTTAACTTGTGAAGGAACATGCCTCGTTTTTATTGAATCCAAGCTTTTTTTTTGGGGGGGGGGCGGATTTTGACCCCCTCTTGCAGGATTGTGGACCATGAGGACCTTAGGCCGCTATAGCAGGATCCCAGGTCGCTTTTTCTAGGATCCTAGTTCAATACTGGGTCCTTGGTTGTTGTCAAGGAGTCTGGGGATCTCTTAGTTTGCTATTTTCCGATTAGGCCCTTTTTCTTTTGCAGGATCCTCTCTCCATATTTGTAGGCTCCTGGCTCACTGTTGTAGTATTATGATTCGTAGGATTCTGGTTTTACTTTTGTATGATCCTTGTTAGCTGCTGAAGGATCCTGGTTTGGGTTTGTAGGATTCTGTTTGTAGGATTCTTTGGGGCTCATGTAGGATTCTGTTTGCTTTTGTAGGATCTAAACTAAGTGTTGTAGAATCCACATATACGGTATATTTTTGGTCTCCTTAATTGCTGTTGTAGGATCCTGTCTGGCTGCTGGAAATTACTGGTTTGCATTTGTAGGATCCGAATCTGCTGCTGTAGGATATTTGTTCACCTTTGGAGGATCCTGGTTCGTTTTTGTAGGATCCTCACCGAATTTTGTAGGATCGTTACTGAGTACTCTAGTATTATGGCACTGTAGGATTCTGGTGTGACTATGTGGGGTCCTGGTTCATTATTATAGGATCCTGGATCATTTGTAGGATTTCAGCTCAGTATTTTAGGACCCATGTTCACTGTAGTCCCTCCTAACTTCTGTCGTAGGATCGAAGCTCTTTACTGAAGGATTGTGGCTAGCCTCTGTAGGATCCTCCCTCTATTTTGTAGGACCCTCTGTTTTGTAGGATCCGGATTCACTATTGTAGGATTCTATATTGTCTCTGTAGGATTCTGTCTCACATGTAGGGTTGTGTGTCACGTGTAGGATTCTGACTTGTAGAGTTTCCATTCACTGTAGGATACCGGCTCACCATTGTAGGATCCCCTTTCACTACTGTAGGATCCTGGCTTAGTTATGTAGGATTCTGGCTCACTCTTGCAGGATCCTCTCTGTACACTGGCTCACTTTTGTGGGAATCTCCCTCACTATGATTCTGGCTTTGTCGTGTAGGATCACTTATTTCTACTGTAGGATCCTGACTCACTCCATTGGATTCTAGTTCTTTTGCAGGATCCTGACTCAATCTTGTAGGATCCCCTTTATTTACTGTAGGATCCTAGGTTAGTACTGAAGGATCGTGGGTTACTCTGTAGGATCCAGATTCACTCATGTAGGATTCTCTTTGATTCCTGTAGGACCTGGACTGGCAGGTTCTGGTGCTGTAGGATACTATAAGGTAGTGTAGTGTTGTAGGATCCTAACATACTGTAGTGCTGTAGTACCCTAGCTTACTGGATCCTTGTATAGGATCCTAGCAGTCTGTAGCCTTAATGAATCCTAGCTTACTGTACTGTCTGTAGGATCCTGACGACTGTGGTGACCTAGGCTAGTGTGGTAGGGTGGAGTGAGTGAGCTTGTGGAATCCTAGCTCACAGTAATGTCGAAGGATCCTCTGTGTCTGAAGCGTCTGTGTAACATCCGTCTGACTGTTGGGTGTGGTGCTGCAGTGTGGTGGTGGTGGAGTGTAGGACAGTGTGGTAGGGTAATGTGGTGTGAGTCTGTGCCGGTGTGGTGTCAATGGTGATGGTGACGTTGCTGGTGTGGGATTGTTGAGTGTGATGTGGTGGTGTGGTCGGTGGGTGTGCTGATGTGGTGTCGTTGGGTGTGCCGTTGCTGGGCTGTGGTGGTTGGATTTGGTGTGGTACTGTGGTAGGTGGGGGTAATGGTGTGGTGTCATTGGGTGTGGCGTTGTTGGAGTGTGGTGGTTGAGTGTGGTGTGGTGGTGTGATAGGTGGGTGTACTGGTGTGGCGTCACTGCTGGTTGTAGCGTTGTTGGAGTGTGGTTGCTTAGTGTGGTGTGGTGTGGCAGAGTGTACTACTGCAGTGTCGTTGGCTGTAGAGGTATATGAGTGTGGTGGTTGGGTATGCTGTGGTAATGTGGTGGAGGAGTGTGCTGTGGTGGTATCGTTGAGTGTAGAATTGTCGTAGTGTGGTGGTTTTTGGTGGGTGTGGTTCTGTGTTGTGGTAGCGTGGGGAAGAGTCAAGTCTTGCAGTATGGTAGGGGAGTGTATCGGTGTATTTTCCTTGGGCGAAGTGTTGGTGTAGTGTGGTGGTGGCTGGAATTGTTGTGTGGTGGTGGAATGAGGGGCAGTGAGTGTAGTGGGGGATTGTACTGGTGTAGTGTCCTTGGGCGAAGTGTTGGCGTAGTGTGGCAGTGTTTGGTGTTGTGTGGTGGTGGAATGAGTGGCAGTGAGTGTGGTAGGGGAGTGTACCGGTGTAGTGTCCTTGGGCGTAGTGTCCATCTGTGTAGGGCTGTTGTAGTGTGGTTGTGGTGAGTGGTGTTGTACTGTACTGGTTGAATTAGGGAGAGTGAAGTACAGCAGGGTGGTTGGGGAGGTGGGAAAGTGTACAGATGTAGTGTCGTTGCTGCTTGTAGTCCTACTGTAGTGTGGCTGCTGTGTGTGCTGCTGTTGTTTGGTCGTAGAGCGAAGGAGAGTGTAGTGTGTCGTTGTAGATGGGTGTATTGTGATGTCATCGAGTGGAGCGCTCTTGTGGTGCTCTTGTATCTTGCAGTGTTGTCGTTTGGTGGTTGACCGAGGGAATGTGTATGGTTGCTGTATGGTTAGGTTGGCATCGGGTGTATTGTTGCTGATTGATGTATTGTTGTAGAGTAGCTGTTGTGTGTGGTGTTGGTGTCTGGTGGTCGAGCGAGGGAGCGTGCAGTATTGTAGTGCGGTAGGGTAGTGTACCGCTGTAGTGTCATCTTCAAGTGTAATGCTATTGTAGTGTGTCTGTTGTGTGTGGTGTCGTCTGGAGGTGGGATGAAGGAGAGCAGAGGGGTACACTGTGGTCCATGAGTCATCAAATGCAGTGTTGGTGTAATGTTGTTGTTGTTGTTGTTGTGTATAGTGTTGTATGGTGGTGGAATAAGGGAGAGTACTGGGCTCTAGTGTGGTCCAGGAGTGCATTGCTGTAGTGTCGTTGTTGGAGTGTCGTTGGGTGTGACGTTGTTGTCTGACAGTGGAATGAGGGAGAGTGTAGTATGCTGTTGTAGCGTTGTCACCAGGTAAATTGTTATGATGGTGCTGTACTGTATAGTGCTGTGTGGTGGTGGTGCTGGCGCTGGTGTGGTGGTGAAGCATGTATCCTACAGATGGCATGGTTCATTTGGTCTTCTTCCGCCGGAGGTTCCTGGTCTCGTGCACGGCAGCCACCAGGGTCTTCACAGCTTCCTCGTGTCCCTCAAAACTGTCTGCCTTCCTCAGAGTGCCGTGCCTCGACCCTCCTCCCCCACTTCCACCCCCACCATCGCTCTTACGCCCTGCCCCTCCCCGACCACCGTCAGAGGGTAGGGCATCCAGGGAGTTCTGCTTCTTGAACAGCGGGCGGCCTTGATGCAACGTGCGGGGCCCAGCTTCAGTCACCACCGGCACGTTCTCATAAATGTTCTCCTTCTTGTTGGTGCTCTTGCGTGGCACTGTGGCAGCATACACAGCCTCCAAGTCCTTGCGGCTCATCTTGCGGGAGCCACCTGGCTGTTCAGCATGCACTATGGCCTTCACCTCACTGACACTCAGCTCGCCTGACCTGCTGGCACCTTGGGACATCTGTGGCACCAACATGGCCTTAGATGACCGTAACCCAGCCTCCCGCTCTGCTGACCGTGCCCGTCCTCCCCCGCCGTCACGTGCACAGCATACAATACCCGCAGCTCGAGCCTCGTCCAGACGGTCGGCACTGGTACGAGGCTGAGGGTCACTCTCTCCACTGAGCACCCGTGTGGAGCCCAGGTTGGAGTAGAGGCGGGCAGCAGCACGCAAAAGAGTGTTGTCGCAGGCAGACTTGGGACGCTCTGGCAATGCTGAGGCGTCAAATGCCGCAGCCGCCATGTCCAGGTAGCGTTCAGTGTGGTGATCCTGCGGCAGCTTGGCATGGTGTGGCAGACGCGGCATCACGCGACCCGCACTGCCGCCCCGCTCCCGGGATGAGGACCGCCCTTCATCCATGTCACTCTCATAGTCATGCTGCTTCTTCTTCTCGTCCCGTAGCCTCACTTTCTCGAGAAGCTGCATGAACACGCCCTTTTTCACCTCAGCCACGTCACTGCCCTCGGAGCCGCGTCGCTGGTGCAGCCGCAGTGAGGATGTGGATGATGCCATCTCATTCTCACTCTCACACCCACGCAGTCGCTCCCATACCAAGGAATCACCCTCACTGTTCTGCCGCTTGCGTCCCACACCGCGCTCTGCGCGCCGCACCTCCATGTAGGAGCCACCAAGGGCAGATGAGGCAAGCGTTGAGGCAAGGGAGGAGGCGGGGGAGGCACCCCTCTCCCTAGTGGGGCAGGGATCGCCCCGGCCGCAGCCCGGCCCGGGAGAGAAGCCTGAAACACAAGCCTGTCAATCCGGCGTCAGTGTGTCGCGTCACTCGGAGGGAGAGGGAGGGGAGAGAGAGGGGGGTGATGCTCCACGCTGACGCCAGGAGCTCCTGTAAAGTTGCCACACCACACCACACCACACCATACCACTCCTGCCGGCCACAACACCTGCTGCTGTGGCCGTCGGAGAACACTACAACAATAAAACACCTTTCTGCTCTTCTGTCTGAAATTCAGTTCGGGAAAGTAAATACATGGGCCACCAGGACAGTGCTGCCAATTATTCTCACATCACGTTATATCAACAAACGTTTAATAGACCCGTATGGTTCATGTTAACATTGCTGCAATTTTATAGTCAAATGAATTATACCCATCGACTAAAACTATTTATATTAAGGATGCAACTTAATAAAACACCCATGACTTACTTCACTATAGCCACAAATACACTTGCTAGATGAAACAGAAGGCAGCACCGCCCTAGTAAGGTCTTTATGGTAGCTAGAAGCAGCATCCAATAACCCCTTCAGTCAAAGAATGCCGATTTAAAACTTTCTTCTGGTTAAAGCAAGATATTATTCAACTCTAGAGAGACGGCAATGAGTGAAGGGGTTAAGGAACGCATCACATCTATTTCATAACCATTGACAGTGAAATATCTATAGGCTGCTGGACAGTATTATAGTAGGCTCCTCAGCATATCATAGTAAGTCTCTGCATATGACACCTTGATAGACTTTTCCCAGTTAATAAAGAACACTAAAGAGATTTTTCAGGTTTTAAGCAGTGCATTCACTTCTTGAGGAGCTTAAGCGTTTGTTGAAGCGTGCTAGCATTACAAAGATATAAGTAAACCTACCGTACCTTGCATCAGATCACTGGGCTACGATAATATGTGGGTAGCCTATTATTAAGCAGTAGTAGCCCATGCAAAAACACATTGCTGAGGAGGAGAGGTTCTTGGGATACTCCTAGGTAATTAGTTTAGCAGTACAGCCTTATTTTTGGATGGTACAACCTCCTCCACTTCTAAATATTACAAGGGTGGCGTATTGAGGTCTTTTATGACACTAATGTACTTGTTTACATCTCACGTCTACGGTACTGGAACAAGCCCTTTACAGTAAACCAGACCAAAGTAGATGTCAGGCAGATTAAAACACCATTGCCACATACTTTAGGCCCCCAACACACCACCCCCCCTGCAGTACCTGGAAGTGGAGGCAATTGTACCTTCAAATGCAAAAATCTGTCCTCCTCTCCTTCCTTTAGATTCGTAAACGCTTCAATGTGACGTATTGAACTTAGGTGCATATCATCATCCAACTGCGAGTGACAGTATGCATCTTTTCCTGCTCGTCTCATTCCAGCATCTATGAATGAAACAACGAGAGAAGGAGATTGGAAAAGTGAAAGGACTTTTGTACTTCACGGTAGAAAACCAAGCCCAACGAAACCTTTGCTTGTCGTTACCAACATACTTTTTATTTCCTTCCATGCCAGAGTGGGGTCAGAAGGATGCCAAGGTTAGGACCAAAGTGTGTTGTTTTAACGTAAGGTTAGGATAAGTTTGGTAGGTGTAATAGCCGAAAATAAGGCTAATAACTATCAAAGTGGGTGAATTTCAGGGTTTGCTTATGTTTGGTTGGTGTGATATCCTAAAATAAGACTTTGCAATAACTTAATAATTGCCAAAGGGTGGTGTGGATTTCAGGGTTAAGGTCGGTTTGGTTGGTTTAATATCGAAAATAAAGGTTGTGCAACTGAACTTGATAATTACCAGAGTGTCTAATTTCAGGCTTATTTTAGGCTAGGTTTGATTGATGTAACATTCGAAAATAAAGCTACATAACACAACTTCATAGTTAAAGACGCCTGAGCCCACGAAAATACGCCTTCAGCTTCACCACAAACGAAAATCAGGGAGCAGCTAGTCATTGAGAGAAATTTACAAGTGTAGTTCCGTTTAATGATTCGTTAGAGGTTAAGTAGCCTACCATGACGCATTTATGTATACCATTTACCTCTTAATTACTACTACTTTTTTTTTTTTTACTGTTTTACTTTTTACATCTCTTGCTTCTCTCTGTTCCTTTCTTTTTTCTTTCTTTCCTTTCTTTTCTTTCTGTAGTTATTGGTAGGTTATTGAAAATCTGTACAAGCGAGAAGAGATTTTTCGTAGCGGTATACAGAGGGTAGTCCATATAATGTCCTTTGCTTTGCCACTCATTTCTTGAATTCTCGTGTGTTGCAGGGACGGCTCACTCAACATGACCAAGATCTTTACTGTCACATGAATTTAGCAGTCAAGCATGCCATCAGTTGACATAACAAAATAAAAAAAAACAATAAATAGACTATACAGCATGAAAAGGGTAACAGGAAGAAGAAAATTATACAGAATTGAAACAGGTAACGTTAAGCCGTCCCTGCAACACACAAGATATCTCCAGCTCATGGTAAAGGGTGCACAATATATGAACTACCCTTTATATTGCTTGCCAAGTGAGCAGAAGTCACTTAATTGATGAGACAAGGTGAATTATCTCAAAGAATGATAATGACGCACGTAAATTACCTCTGCCCTAAGACCAACGCTCCCTGTAAGAATGCTATATCTGTGCCTACTATACTCCTTTCACCTTAACTTGGCCCAGATATTATTCTGTTTGTAGTTTATTTCAGAGATCTAGTGGCAGAAAAAGGCAGGACATCATCTCTACATCCTTTCCATAGCACTTCTTCATGGATTGCATCACGTTCAAATTTTAACCTCTCGTGACAACCAAGTATTCAAGACGGACAGAGGGTAATTTTAGGCCAAGTCAGAGTGAAGAGGATATAGTACCACCACGATTGCTATCCTTTTTCCAGCGTAACTTGGCCTAGATTTCAATAATTCTACAGCCTGTTTATTGTAGCTCAGTGGCAGGATAAGACAGTACTGTGGCTTTACATTCTTTACACGACACTTCTTCGTGACTAGCATCAGTTTCTGTTGTTAAATCCACTGTCACAGCTCAGGATTCAAGATGAGGAGATAGCAGTGTCAAGTCAGAGTAGCAGTAGTTTTTGTAGCCCCAGGTTCATTTGAAACGTAAACCCAGTGGACTGCAGGCTGAAGTTGCCCTCCTCTCTGAAGTGATGGCAAGAGAAATGAGGGGCAGTGATATAACCGGGCAGTTCCGCCACTCGGTTTTATCAGTGCCATCCCGTGAAGGCGCCCCTCTTCATCACCAGCCAAGTAAAAGGATCATGCATTTTTTATAACCCCTTCAGTGCCATGACATTTTCTTCCCCGATTCTTGCTTACGTCACTTCATCTTATTCATCTAAGGAAAGATCTCTGAATAAAGGGGTTAAAGTCACTATTAAAGCTGCTTTATCGACATCCTTTTCATAGCACTTCTTCGTGACGAGCATAGTATTCTAGTGTATATACGCTATAATTATATCGTATTCAAAATTAAGAGAGGGCAATTATAGGCCCAGGTAGTGTCAATGGAGTGTATGATATCCACCACTGCTATAACTACTACAACTACTACCATAGCCACTGTCTTCATCTGACGGAACTGGGCCACTCTCAGCATGAACACCTAGTCGTCACTGCATGAACTACGATAAGCCCTAGTTGTGGAGTACGAATGAGTCTCCTTGGTTACTAGTCAAATTTGTTCTCCAACCCGATTACCCCTGGCCATCTACTAAGCTGAAAAGAGGCTGTTGGTATTTTTTTTAGGTGTAAACAGTCGACTTACTGCCACCACTTGCACTACCCCAAAAATTTCTATGCTCTTTTTACTTTATCTTGGCCTAAAATTGTTTGATTATTTATAAGTACTGCCGCCTCTACCGCCTCCATACGCTGTTCACCCTGTCTAGGCGTAAAAGTGTAGTCTCTCCATCTCGAATGCTGCGTTACAACAAGAGATTAAAACAAGAATATGGTGCTGGTCACGATGAAGTATTACAGAAAGGATGTAGAGTCACAGTATTTTCTTCCTCTGCCACTGAGCTGCTTGAAAGAAACTGCAAAAGGACGAAAATCTCAGCCAAGTTAAAGTGAATGAACTACAGCTGTCACTATCTATGCTAATATTAATACTGAGAAGAGGTATGCACGTTTAGTCTCTCTTGACTGTAACTTGGCCTAAGAATGCCATCTCTCCATCTTGAATGCCGATCCGAAACAATAGATTAACGCTAGAAGATGGTGCCAGTCACGAAAAAGTGCTGTGGAAAGGAAGTGGAGCCATAACACTGTCTCTTCCCGCCACTTAGCTGCGCGAAATAAGCTACAAAAGGGAGAAAATCTGGGCCAAGTTAAGGTGAAAAGAGTATAGCTCAGAAGTACTTGTATCACTAACAGAGATGCTACGTCCGCTCCTACCACCACTTCTACTTCTACTTCATCTACTTCTGTTATATGGGGACCTAGGAAGACTGTTCTCGAGACACGTAATTTAAAGCACGTAATACTGAGTGGTGGTCAAGCGGATTTAGGCGCTCCAACATGGTTTCTATCAGAGGGATGGTGGAGTATATTCTCACATAATGCCACTCTGGGGAAAGGGAGGCTGGTCGCTCTTGCCTTTAATATCGGAACTGAATAGCCTAGCCCCGGCCCCCTACGCTTCTGATGGGGCAAAGAAGGACCGGATGATGAATGGATGACTTTTGAGCCATACTCTGTTTCCTCAAAGTTGACAAAAAAAATCCTAAAATCCATATCCAGTTTCAGTTGAGTTGATGGTAGTTTGTAGTCACTTTGGAGGCTTGTTTTTACTAGTAACCAAGGAGACTCATTCCTACCTCATAACTAAGGCTTATCGAATGCCATGCTTTGGAGTTGTAGGAGTTGCCCAGTTCCCTCAAGTGAAAAAAAATCGTCCCAGCTTCATAGTTTGTGGATTTTTTTTTTTTTTTTTACATATTTCCAGATGATTTTATTCAGCCCAGGAGAGAATTTTTAAAACGGGGGGGGGTAGATGCTGGCTTTCCTTTACCCCTTCACCGGCGCTAGATAGGGGTGCCTTCACGTGGTGGCATCGATATAAGTGGGTGATGGAGAGGCCTGGGTATACAAGAGTCCCTCAGCGACTCCCCTGGCCCCCCAAAAGGATGGTGGTGGACTGCAGGAGGAGGGCAACTTCAGCCTGCAGTCCACAGAGTTCAAGTCCCGATAAACCTCTCATTGTGAAGGGGTTAAGTTGGCTTTTTTTTTTTTGTTACCTTTTCAAGCCGTGGAATTTTTTAATCCATGCAATATATATGGACTATTATTATTATTATTATTATTATTATTATTATTTATTTATTTATTATCTATTTACTTATTTACTGATTTATTTATTTATTTATTCATTTATTTATTTTCCATTTTTTATTTTCGGGATCTGAATCACTCTCACATCTCAAATACTAAATCGAAGTTGCGTAAAATTTGATGAACTTTAGATATGAAGTATAAGTCTCCTTGGTTACCAGTCAAATCGCCTCCAATCTGACGACACGGCCATCAACCGAACTGATTTTTTTTTTTTCCAGGTTAGAACAAACGCACTATAGAGAAGAGGGTAATGGATTCCGTGGTTGTGGAGACGGCTCAATCTGCTGGTGTGGGCGTTGGTGTGGCAGTGGGAGCAGGAAGTGGATAAATAATGCAGGATAGACCATAACGTTGATTGAACCGTCCCCACAACACACGAGAAATAGGTAGGCTGAGAGGAGGAGGAGGAGCGCTATAGGGGACCAGTCTGTGTAAATCCCGTAGAGTTAAACGATTCTCTCCTCCGGTGAATAAAATCGTCTGGAGGTGGCAGGAAGAAAACGGATATCACGTCCTCGCAGTGAAGTGGTTGAGTGTCTGTGTCCACTAGTGCTATTCCTATTATTGCTATGACAAGTGCTATTACTGCTATGTCTGCTGCTATGACTGCTATGACTGCTGCTATTATTGCTATGACTACTTCTGTTATTGTTACGGCGAGCGAGCAAAGCGAGCGAGCGATGTTTACTCTCAGTTAAGTTTGGAAATGACCTGCCCGGCCTGACCTTACCGTCACGCAAGGCAGAGGCTAATAACTTTACTCCCATATGAAGCAGAGTTGAAATTCTCTCTGCATGGGATATAATCATTCAATAAATTTTTCTTATCAACTAAAAACTCACCCATAAAGGCCTAGGAACCCCTTGAAATCTGGGAGTGTTTGGCTCTAATCGGTGAACGCCTCTATTACGAAACCAAATTTTGAAAGGTTTTCCGTCGTAACACTGTGTTTTTTGGCATCAACTCTAGCAATAAAGTATCGGAGATTCCGCCTATAATTTTATCAGAGGGAAACTGTGATAACATGGCGCTCGCTCGCTCGTCATGCGTTCACAAAGCTCACTTTACTGGTTATAACTACTACTGTTACTGCTGTGGTAACTGCTATCATTACTGTGACTGTTACAATTATTGCTACGATCACTGCTAGTATTGGTATGACTACTACTGTTATTGCCATGACTACTGTTACTGGTTAGATTATCGTACAGTTTTTATTACTATGACTCCCACCATCATTGCTGACTAGTCCTGTTATTCCTATGACTACTGCTTTTATGTAGAACTGCTACTTAGAACCAGTACAAACTACTATTATTACTTTTATAACCACTAGGACCAACACGACTACCACTACTACTACTACTACTACTACTATAACTACCAAGACCACAACGAGTATTAGCACTATTATCTTGCTGCTGTTAATCCCACTACCACAAGCAAGTCCTATTGCATATATTATCAACAGACCCATCGAGCATATTACTAACACTACTTCTGTTATTATTTCTGCTATATCTACTAGGACTACTAAGACTACGAGTACTACTATCTTGTTACTGATAAAATAGGTACTGTATCTAAACCATTACAAGTACTAACTACATTTACGATAGTACGTTCACTTTTACATGGCGGAGATTTTCGTCCTTTTGCAGTCTGTTTCACGAAGCCCAGTTTCAAAAAGAGACAACAATGCTACTCTCCTTCTTTTTCATGCCAATTATTTTTCGTAATTAACATCAGGTATTCTACTCTTTTCACTCTGACTTGGCCCTGATTTTTTTTTTTTTTTTTAGTTTATTTCACGTAACTCAGTGGTTGAAAAAGACAATACTGCGGCCCCACATAGTTTCCATTGCACTTCCTCGTGACTAGCATCGTATTCCAATGCTAATCTGCTGTTACAACTTATCTTTCAAGACGAAGAGGTGGCAGTTTCAGGCCAAGTTAGAAGAAAAGGATTATAGTGCTTACTTTTCCTACAACTCAAGTATCTAGATGCTAGGATGCTTCTAGGCCCAGTTAAAGGTCCGTATTCTCGCAGGTTAAGGAGACTCCCTAGCACCTCTTCCTTAGCGATTCATTTTTGGGTATGATTGGTTAATATCTTTTTTGCACGTTAGCTTTGCAGAGTACGGCGATATTAGAATGATGAACGTAATATGGAGATGATGAGTAAGGTGTAATAAGCTAAATAAGTTGCTTACGAAAAGGCGTTTGGGAGCTTCCTTAGATGACGAGAGTACGAGCCAAAGTGACAAGAATGTTATTACTATTTACTATGACGCCTGATATCATATTCAATACTCTTTTCCCCTTAATTTGGCTCAGATTTTCGCCCTTTTGCCGCTTTTTTACGTAGCCCAGCGGCAGAATGAGACAATACTACTGCTCTACATCCTTCCCATAGCACTTCCTCGTGACCAGCATCATATCCTAGTGTTAAGTCAATGTTACAGCTGAGTGTTCAAGATGGAGAGACAACCCTTTAGGCCGGTTTAAAGTGAAATGAGTATAGTAAGGATAGGTCTCTTTCTAGCAGATTTTCCTTAACCAGTTTCTTTTTGTATAGCTTTTACAGATGTTGCGCTGTGCATTATTTACAACAAATATATCGAATTTAACCGTATTGTGGACGGAACAAGTATAGTATTCCTTCCAGCTAACACCAGACGATTTTATCCAACTAAGTCACTGGTGCCGGAGAGTGTTAAATATAAAAATCATCATCATCATCATCATCATCATCCAGACCTCTTTTCCTACCCTCGGGTGGGGTGAGGCAGGGTCCAAAAAGCCAGAAAGAACTTGACAGAATGAGATGCTAACCGAAATTTGCCAAACCGAATGGGCCACACTCCCACTCACTCACCGTTCAAGCCCCCGGAATCCTGACTCCTCTGGTAGATAAAAAAAAAAAATCCGCATGCAGCTTCACACTCACCTCTCATACAGAATCAAACTGACGGCTCTCTGATTAAAAATGGGTGCCAAATCCTGGGCATACACTCCACCCAGTATTCATCCAGCCAGCTCGATCCCTTGTCTGTTCCTCTCTCTCTCTCTCTCTCTCTCTCTCTCTCTCTCTCTCTCTCTCTCTCTCTCTCTCTCTCTCTCTCTCTCTCTCTCTCTCTCTCTCTCTCTCTCTCTCTCTCTCTCATTAACCATATCTATCCACCTTCTTCTAGGCCTACCGCTCCTCCTCCCACTACAAACTCACTCAGATTTACCCTTTTCACCTCTTAATTCACATATAAAAAAGATTACTATGGTGTAACAGACAAAATAAATCGCTAAGGAAGAGGTGCTGAGCTGTAACAAGAGATTAACAGTAGAATATGATGCTATAGTCTGTTGATTTTCACCTGACAAGCACCCATAACCCCCGTTCCTGATGATGGCCAGGTGTAGTCAGATTGGAGGGTAAATTTGACTAGTAACCAAGGAGACTGATAGGCACCTTATAACCAAGACAATCACAACTTAGAATTTGAGTTGAGGGAGTAATTCAGTTCTGTCACATGAAAACAAGCTGACTATAGTAACGATGTATTATGAAAAGAATGTAGAGTCTTATTATTGTCTTATTCTGCCACTGAACTAAGGGAAATAAGCTGCAAAAGGACGAAAATTTCCACCAAGTTTGAGTGAACGAACTAAAAGGATATTATAAATGATGATATTACTGTGATCACTAGTACAATCACCACTACCGTACTCCCTTCACAACCAGGCGTAAAATTACCATCTCTCCGCCTTGAATGTTGAAATGAGACAATAAACAAACGCTAGAATATGATGCTATTCACGAAGAAGCTCTAAGGAAAGGATGCAGAGCCGTAGTATTGCGTTATTCTGCCACTGTACTAAGGGATACAGGCTTCAAAATGAATAAATCTCCGCCAAGTCAATATTAATGAACTACAGAAAAAAATATCGTCTTGCTAGCGATGATATTACTACTCCATCATAGCCAGTCTTAGTGCTACCAAAACCAGAGTGCAAATGAAAAGCATGCTATTGTTAAAAAAGGAAGATTTAGAATGCGGTACTTCTAA
>JAGKTI010010185.1:0-29074 GCA_018397915.1 Birgus latro
GGGGGGTGAAAATTCGATAAGCCGGAAAATTCGGTAATTCGAACCAGGGTAGAGCCCCACATAGTTTGGCTTATCAAGGGTTTACTGTATGTGAAAAAATGTGTAACTTGTCAAAGGTTCAAACAGGCCACTGGATTGCAACAACAGTGGAAGGAATTACCCCCCAGTGAATAAACCACTGGAGAGGATTGGAACAGATCTCACTGCCATGGTTGCTGGAGTCCAGGGTTATCGCTATGTGCTTACAGCAGTGGACCACTATAGTTGCTTCGTTAGGTTCTTCCCCCTTACAAGAAAACAGACCACACACATCACAGACAAACTTGGGCAGTATGTGGCAGACTATGGCACACCCCGCGGAATTGTCCTGGACAACAGAGGCGAGTTCATCAGCAGAGACTTTCAACGGTTCTGCCAGCGACACCAAATCATCCTGTACTACACGACCCCTTATCTTCCCCAAGGGAATGGAATAACCGAGAGGATGTATAGGACCCTGAAATCAATCCTCTCTGACTTATGTCAGGGCCACCCTCTTCGCTGGCCTCAACTGCTCCAGTCCTGTCAGATCGCCATGAATCAGGCGGTCCATACGTCTACGAGGCAGCAGCCCTACTATGCTTTTTTTTCTCGCCATCCATCCAGACTGGTTGGTGTGCCATTACCCTCAGTCGATGGCGAGGAAGACGGGATGATGGTTGCCCATGCACTCATTCAGGAAACGCACCGGAAGATGTCGGGACAGTACAGAGACATAGCTAACCGAAGGCGAAAGAACCAGGTGGCTAGAGTTGGAACCCTTGTGTGGATTAAGAAAGAAACAGTGATACCTGGTACATGTCGAAAGCTTAATGTGAAATGGGATGGTCCGTATCGTGTAGCGTAAGTGTTAATGGACGGAAGTGTGTACGTGGCAGTAAATGTATTCACGGTGAAAAAGATACAAAGAGCAGCAGGACAAGTGAAACCCTATTATGGAGGCGAAGAGTGGCTCTTGGAACCCCTGAAAGAAGCTTTTGAACCTGACCCAGTGGACGCACAGTTACCGCCACATGAAAGACATCCTCCCCGGAGACTGATTGAAGAATGTTGAAGTGTTGTGAAACGGGTTATTGCAGTATCAAGTTAAGTGTTGGATAGGGAAATGTGTGTGGGTCGGACTGTCTGACTGTGATAGTTCAAGAGTTCAAAGAGTTTAATCTCATGTCTAGAGTTCATCGGAGTTTGTGTCATGGGCGCGGTCCAGTTCAGTGGGAATATTATGTTGCTTTAATTTGAGGAGAAACCGGTATCCTCTCAACTTACAGTCATGGTCTAGGGTGTAACAGTGACTTCAGGACCTGACAGGCGCTTGTCAGTTACTAGGTGGAGAGCTGGAAACATAAGAAGGAATGAATGGAGCGTGAATACGATAGTAGGTTGAATGCATGGGAAGTGCCCCTGGGACGATCCTAGCAGCGAGAGTACGGGTCAGTCCAGGTGAGACGACCATGTTATCACCCAGGCAGGAGGCTGGCTAGGGCACATCTTTCCACTGAATTTTCGAGAGATCGTTGGTGACAGAGAAGTAACCCCCCGGGGTACGCAATTTTGCTTGTGGACCAACAGGTGCCACTCATGGGAGGAGGAGTTAGTGGAATCACTATCTCATTCTGGAATTCATAGAGAGTTTCACAGTCAAATTTGGTAAGTCCATCCCGTCCGCACACATGTCTCTAAGAAATGTAGAGAAATGAACTGATTGTTGACTTCCGATGTAAATTTTTTTTTTTTCCCCGGAGGATGGACCCGTTTCGTGCTGTAATTTTAAGGGTAATTTAAGTATAACTTAAGTTAGTATAAGTATAGTATAAGTTAGTATAAGTATAATATAAGCTAATATAAGTGTAGTATAAGTGTAATGTAAGTGTAGTCTTGAACCCCTGATTATGATTCATCTGTAATATATAGGAAGTGATCATCAAATTCCATATTCAGGCCTGTTTCCTGTTAATGTTTATAGCAAAAGTGATACTTTATTAATAGAGGAACTGTATAGAGTGATTATGTGAGTGAGAGGCATGATACCACTGTATTCCCACAGTATGGATAGAGGCGTAGGTTTTAGCACGAGATTAATAATTGCAAAAATTTGTCTTCATACTTTAGATTCAAAATTTGTAAGTCAGGCTTGGTATATCATCTTTTTGTACTACATAGTAGTGAATTAAAGCTTAGTTAGATCCTATCTATCTATCTTTATCTATTGCCAGACACCTCAATCCCGCACGGGGTGGCCACAAACAAATTGCCTCCATGTCGCTCTGTCCCTCACCATTTCACTACCACGCTCCCAACTCACACCCCCCTCTCTCATGTACCTCTCTACTCCATCCCTCCATCTCATCCTCGGCCTCCCCCTCCCTCTTGCCCCCTCCACCTCATCCACATACACTCTCCTCGTCAGTCTTTCACTCTCCATCCTCTCCACATGCCCAAACCACCTTAACGTGTTTCTCCTAACACTTCCTATCACGTCCACATCCACACCACAACACTCCTTCATTTCCTCATATGTTAGTCTGTCTCTCCATGTGACTCCACATGCTCCTCTCAAATACTGTAACTCATTTCCACTGCTCTCACTCTTGACTTCTGTCCTTCCAACAGGGTCCAAGCTTCACTTCCATATGTAAGAGTTGGTATCACAATACTGTAATGTAACAACTTTTTCACTTCCATGCTCACCTCCCTGTTTCTTATCACTGCTTTCAACGAACCGGCAACCTTCCTTCCTTGCTGCACCCTTTCAAGCACTTCACCCTCCAGACTTCCATCCTTACTCATCACACTGCCCAAGTACTTAAATACACTCACATTCTCCATAGCCTCCCCATCCAATCTCACTATACATTCACTGACTTCACTTCTCTCGAAGACCATCACTTTACTCTTCCCTACATTCACCTTTAGATTCCGTTTCTTACACACACTCCCAAATTCATATACCAAGCCTTGCAGCTCCCCTTCGTCTTTGCTCAACAACACAGTATCATCTGCAAACAACAGTACTGGGAATTTCCAAACACTGCCCTCTCTCACTAGGGCCGCTCCAACATCCACTGCCCGACATTGGATCTTTTTTATAACCCCATCCATGTATAGTTTGAACAACCATGGAGACATGACACATCCTTGTTTCAATCCAACCTTCAAATGGAAAGATTCAATCAGTTTGCCATCCACACGCACTGCAGCCTTAGCACCCTCATACATACTCTTCACTGCCTTCAACAACTTCCCATCCACTCCATATATTCTTAATACTTTCCAAAATCCTTGTCTATCCACCCTGTCATATGCTTTCACCAGATCCAAGAAGGCTGCATACAACTTCTTTCCCTTCTCTAGAAACTTCTCCGCTAAGGATCTAAGAATGAATATCTGGTTTACACAACCTCTTCCCTTCCTAAAACCTCCCTGTTCTTCTCCAACTAATTCCTCTGTTATTTCCCTAACTCTGTCAATAAGTATACTAGCATATACTTTTCCTATTCCACTAAGAAGGCAAATGCCCCTGTGATTACCACACACTGCTTTTTCCCCTTTTCCTTTGTACAGAGGAATAATTATACCTGACTTCCAATCCTCCAGGACTCTACCCTCCTCCCAAGCCAATCTGCACACCTTCCACATCCATTCTATTACTATCTCTCCCCCATGCTTCAGCATTTCATCACACACTCCATCAATTCCTGGGGCTTACCCCATTTTAACTTTCTTCATTGCTTCCACCACCTCCATCCTACTGATTTCTTCCTCTCTTCTCACAACCCTCCTTCTCCCCGCCATTCCCCTGCCACTTATACTTGCATTACTTTCATTCTCTATGTTCAACAGTTCATTAAGGTGTTCTCTCCATCTGTTTACCTTTTCTCCCTTCACCACTAGTAATCTACCATTTTTATCTTTCACACCCCCACTGACTTCGTTGGCACCCTGTCTAGCTCTCTTATCTCCTTCCAGAACATTTTCTTACATTCCCTCCACTTTGCACTCAAATTCCTTCCAAACTCCTCATCCACTCTCTTCTTACTCTCTCTTACTAATCTTTTCACCTCTCTCCTCCTCTCTACATATAACTCTCTCGTCCGTTTCTCAGCTTCTTCGAAGCCCCTGTTCCTCATCCACTCATTATATGCTTCCTTCTTTTGGGCCACAGCCTCTCTCACCTCTTCAGTCCACCATGCTGTTCCCTGAACCCCCTTTCGTCTTCTCTTCACCCCACATGCCACTTCACATGTTAGATCCTAATTGCCGATAACAGAAATTTGCAACCACGAAATTTGTGTTACACTCGCGTTTAGATACGTATCTCGACGCGTGGATGTAATTAGTTCAAACACTCGTTTCTTTAGGCTTCGGTGTAACTGTCAATCCCATACGCTTACTAAAAAAATTTAAGCATCGTAAGTCAACCCATCCATGTACGTACGTTGAGTGTGAACACTTTTTTTCATATTCTTTGTTAGTAGGTATTGTTACTGGCGTAGATACCCCAGTTGTGTGATAGAAATAGGAGAGGGAGATGATAAGTGTACAGATAAAACGAACCGCTAAGAAATCAGTTAATCTTTTCGTATCGTGTTCTGACCTGGTGGGTCGGACAAAGGGTCAAGTCCTACCCGGCTGTGTGTACTCAGCGGTCAGAAGTTCACTGGAAATAGATTAGGAGATTATCACAAAGATCCTATTTCCCAGTTTAACTGCTCCTGTCCGTGAGAAAGTATGATAAGCCTAGGAGGGGCGGAGCATATTTCCAGAGTAAATGCCAATCACAATATGCCAAATCTTTCTCTTTCTTGATGGCTCATAATTGGCTATGGGTGAGCTGAGTGAGGCCCTCATGGGTCATATGAGGTACTAGTACTGTTGAGTGGCTGGAGATTATTACTCCAAACAGCCTAATGGCTAAATAACCAAAAGAGGCAGCGAAACGACCTTTTATAAGCTCTCATTTTGGTAGAGAGCATCACTTTTTAAGTCACTTTCAAAAGACACATTCATACGTCTTTGTTACAGTCACGTACTTTGTCACATTTTATTACACTTTCCCTCATAGTTTCTCTTTGCTCAATACGTGACATTAATTACAAAAGACACTGTTTTGCACCCTTATTAGTTTATTCACTACTCCAACTACACTTGTATAATTTATTCATTTCTCTCACTTACACTCGTGTGTGATTTATACTTGGTTTTAACCCTGTCTCTAGGCCACTCGTGTTCGGTATCTGTGAGTATTGTTTATGAACCTACGCTCCACTGAGTTGTGATCCGGTTAGGTAAGAGTAACTAGTTTATATTTGTATTATGCACAGCTATGTGTGCATTTTCCCTTTGTAAAACGAATCCGGTATCTTTTTATTGGATGTGTGTGTGATTGTGTACAGTAAAGTTAGTTTTCTTGTGAACTTTACCTTATCCCTTTTGGTGATTAAGGGTTAAGAGTGCACCTTAACATACACATCCGTAACAAATTTGGTGACCTCGCCAGGATAGCTCTGTGATATATTAATAACTTTGGTCTCCATAACAATTTGGTGACCTCTTCCAGGATAGCTCTGTGACATATTAATAACCTTGGCAAATACACAGTGCTTACTTTAATATGATCAGTGATGGTGATGTGAAAGTCTCTGTTGATTCCAAGCCTACCCCAACCAAAGTGAAAACTCTTAAGAAGCACGAGCTTAAATTGCTTGCCCAGGCCTTAAATGTTATAATTCCTGCCTCCATTAATAAGACTAGCTTACTTGATTTAGTGTTGGAAATCATGTTTGCACAAAGTGAGTTCTCCATAGCTAGTCCTGGGCCAGTTGATACTACACAAGTCGTTGACCCTGAGCCTTTATTATCGGAGACACCAGAACCCAGTGTAGTTTCTGTTCATGATTCTAGTGATCCAATACAACTTGAGATAGACAGACTTAAGCTGAGGGAATTAGAAATACAAGCCCAGATGAGACAAAAGGAAATGGATCACGAATTCAGAATGAAGCAAGCTGATAGTTTACCTAGAGATAGTAGTTCATCTGGCAGTAGTTCATCTTTTGATGTTGCTAAGAACATTAAGCTTGTCCCTCCCTTTAGTGAGCAAGACGTCACTAAGTACTTTCATATGTTTGAAAAGGTGGCAGGTCATCTCTCATGGCCAAAAGACTCTTGGACAGTACTGCTGCAGAGTGTTTTGAAAGGAAAGGCTCAAGAGGTTTACATTTCTTTATCAGTGGAGCAAAGTGCTAACTATGATTGTCTAAAAGAGGCCATTCTAAAAGCATATGAACTCGTGCCAGAGGCATATAGGCTTAAGTTTAGATCCACTTTTAAACAGAAAGATCAGACTCATGTGGAGTATGTTAGAATACTTACAGATTTATGTGACAATTGGTTACGTGCTAAGAATGTTAATTCTTTCCCAAAATTGAGGGAGTTAATGATCTTGGAGAGTCTCACTGATAAAATAGACAGGGATATTGGAACACACTTGGTGGAGAAGCAGGTAGGTGCCCTAGATGAGGCTGCTTTGGTTGCTGATAATTATAGTATAATTCATAAGCATGAACGTAAGCCTCATTAGGAGAGTGAACCAACCAGTTTTTGTGAACCCTTCTTCTGGTAAAGGCACGTTAATGTTAAGTGACACTAGGGGAAATGTTGCAACCCCAGAGCATGTTAGTTCCACGAAAGTAAGTGAGGACAGTGTTGCCAGAGGGTCAAGAAAAGGTGTCAGATTTTGCCAGTATTGCCAGAAAACGGGGCACTGGGAGGATTGGTGCTGGAAGGAACGAGGTAATAGTTCTAATGTGAAACCTATTACTTTGGTAAACTCTTGGAGCTTTTGACACCAACAGAGAGCAGCCTTCCACAGATATTGTTAACGGTAGTCAGACACCACCCCAGCAAGTGCAAATTGTTGATAAGGCCTGAGTGGAGCTGTCAGTGGTTGACAGACACTCCTGTAGAGCCATTGTTAAACACTAGTAAGACTGGAGCAGTGCAGCCGTCAGGTTCAAGTGAGAGTGGTAATAAGACTCCATCAGAGTGTCCTCTCCCAAGTAGTACCCAAAGTGACTCCTCCCCAGATAATTTATTTGCTAACTTTATATCTAAAGGGTTAGTTTCACTTGATGGAAAAGGTGGTAAGGAAGTCACTATACTTAGAGACACAGGAGCTTCTCAGTCACTAATGTTGAAGGGGATTGTTGATGTAGCTGACCCTAATGAATGTGTCTTGTTGCTGGGTTTAGCTGAGTTTGTATCTGTTCCCCTAGTTGAGGTGAAGCTCCAGTCAGAGTTATTTACTGGTTCAGTGCGTGTGGGTGTTGTTGACCAACTTCCTGTACAAGGAGTCACTTTCCTTTTGGGCAATGACTTGGCAAGAGGACAGGTAAGTGCTGTTCCCTGTGTGTCAAAAACTCCCCTGAGTGAGGATAGGACAGAGTTGGATTCTATGGTATTTCCCACGTGTGCTGTAACCAGAGCTATGACGGCAAAGGCCAGCAGTGGTAATGTTGATAGTCATGGTACTGGCAATGCCGATGATATTATTGGGCTTGGTGATACCTTTTTCACTCAGTTGAATGACTCTGAGATTGATGATTCTTCTCACATTGATGTAAATGCAAGATTGGCTGATGTGCAAAGATCTGATCCAGAGATTGCCACTTTAGTTGACTCAGCAGTTAGGGAAAATGAATGTGAGTCTGAATTGACAGAATGTTATTATTTATGGCCAAATGCCGTGTTAATGAGAAGGTGGAGATCTCCTAGTGTTGCTCATGATAACGAGTGGGAGATGGTACACCAGGTGGTAGTTCCAAGGCCCTATAGGCAAAGAATTATGTCCATTGCTCATGACTCCTCTTTAGCAGGTCACTTGGGGGTGAGGAAGACACTCTCCCGCATCTGGCAGCATTTTTATTGGCCTGGAATTCGTTGAGATGTCGCCCGGTTCTGTAGGTCATGTCACACCTGTCAGGTAGTCAGTAAGAGCAATAAGCTGATCCTTGCGGCTCCTTTGATTCCTCTACCTGTGTTTGAGGCCCCATTCACTAAAGCCCTTGTGGACATTGTCGGTCCTTTGCATAAAACCTCTTCAGGCCACCAGTACATCCTCACAATGTTAGACATGGCCACTAGATATCCTGGAGCCATTCCCTTGAGGAATATTTTGGCTAAATTGGCAGTAAAAGAGATGCTGACCTTCTTTACCAGTTTTGGCCTCCCTAAGGAAGTTCAATCAGATCAAGGCAGTAATTTTAATTCCAGACTGTTCAGACAAACCCTTAAGGAGTTAGGCATCTCCCAGATCATATCCACAGCATATCATCCTCAGAGTCAGGGTGCATTAGAGAGGCATCACCAAACTTTGAAACACATGCTCAAGAAGCTTTGTGCTGATAAAAAGGACTGGGACAAGTGTTTGCCCTTTTTACTGATTGCAACTAGAGAGGCACCGAGTGAGTCTTTAGGCTACTCCCTATTTCAGTTGATTTTTGGCCATGAGGTAAGAGGCCCACTTAACTTAAACTTCTCAAAGAACAATGGGTCAAGGATGATGATCAGATGAACATGCTAGACTATGTGTCAAAATTTAAAGAAAGATTGGCCTATAGCATGGAAGTAGCCAGGGCACACTTAGAGTCATCTCTGGGGAAGATGAAGAGATGATATGACCACTCTAAGAAAGTTAGGAACAGGATCTTCAACCTGGGTGACTTAGTCCTTGTCTTACTACCCATTCATGGTCAGCCTCTGCAGGCAAGTTTTGTGGGTCCTTATGTGGTTGAGAAGAGGGTAGGTGAAGTGAATTATGTCATTTTAACACCAGATTGGAGGAAGGAATGGAGACTGTGCCATATCAATATGTTGAAGGAGTACCACAGGTGAGACGTGGACCCCCCCCTTAGGCTGCGTGTGTGGTGGCGGCTACTGAGTTGGCGGAGGACAAGGGGTGCCCTTTGACTTTGGACCAAACGACCAGTTGGAGAGGTAACCAAGGCACTTGGAGTACGCTGGCGGATAAACTCTCCCACCTGACTGCAAAGCAACGTGCCGAGCTGGTTGAACTTCTCAGAAAGTTTTCTGATGGTTTCTGGGACACACCAGGACGGACGGATGTGGCACAGCATGATGTGGTCGTTGTGGATATGTGAAGTGATATACTTATACCGTACCACATATATTTACCCATGCCTCAAATACTTAACCATGTAACCGTTTCTACTTCTCCTTTGTGAAGCCTACATACCCTGCAGATGTGGCAGCCTTGTAATTGTATATGGCAACATTGTAAGTCCACCAATGCATGTATGTTGGCTAGCCAGTGCTCTCTTGGTAGGCGGCGGGTCAAGGTCACGCTGTTGCGCCTGTCTGTTCTTAATAAACCCAGAGACTAAAGAACCTACAGATTTTGCTTCAGTCCTTCGGTGACAGTGGACTTGCAACATACATGGCGCAGTGATATTGTGAAAATCCTGGGTTTAACAGCAGGCAGCCAAGATTGGATCCGACGACGCCAACTTGCCTTCATTCACAAGGATAAATACTCCCCCGAGCTCTATGTGCTTCAGTGTAGTGTTGTGGGATAGCCGGATAATCTCAGTGAAGTGTTGCAGTGGCTTGTGATCGGTGTTGTGACAGTGCTGTGGAGTGTTCAGTGCAGTGTTAGTGTGCACGTGGTGTCGGCGGGTTGCGCCCCTACCCCTGGATACCCGTCCACCCTCTCCCATCAAGAGCGGCAGCCAGACGTCTGCTCCCTCGAATGTCTGCTGGGTGACTGCTCTCTCAGCCTCCCAGACTCGTGCACACTCCGCCTCCGCCACCCCACGCACACAGCCACACCATAACTCTTCATTTGTTGAGATTATTCTGCTTTTCTCTACGGGGTTCTATTAATTCCTGTGTTTGTCACATCTCTCAGGCCAACACCATGGAATCTCCGCTTTTTCAAGAGGAATCAGACGACACCCCACAAGACAGCAGCCCACAACCCACGGACTCAGAACAATCCAACCCCACGCACAACCCCACGGGTGGGATTAACCCCGCTAGTCCCCACACAGCAGGCCAGCGGCCTCCACGGATGCCGCAACTCACGCCCAACTACTCGACCAGCACAGCCCCGAGTTCTGACTTTCTACACCTGCTACGGTACTTTGAAGAAGCGAGACTTGCTGCTGATGTTAGAGCTGAAGAAAAACGAAGGGAGGACGAACTCAAAGCTGAAGAAAAACGAAGGGAGGACGAACTCAAAGCTGAAGAAAAACGAAGGGAGGACGAACTCAAACGCCGACAGGAAGAAAGAAGTTGGAAACAGGAAGAAGCGGAACGTTGACAGGCCGACTCAGAGCGTTTTCTTCAAATGATGCACACTTTCCAAGCTTCTCATCAGGCCATGCTTGCAGCTTATGCACCTGGCCAGCTTAAAGCTCCTTACACGCCCACGCTGGACCCTACGGCCTACCCTTTCGTCCCACCTTCAACCTCTACAATGTCTACAGCCCCCACCACCGGGATTTCTATGACTCCTACGTCTACTACATCGCCGATTACGACGTCTACGATGTCTACAGCCCCCACCACTGAGATTTCTACGACTCCTACGTCTACTGCATCACCGATTACGACGTCTATGGTGTCTACAACCCCTCAGGCACCGCCCCAGGCAACAGTCATGCCCTCTGCGAACAAACCAATGGCTCACAGCCCCCCAGCACTCCAAGTGGACGCCAGTTACCAGGTTTTTAGGCAGTGGCGACGCCGTTGGGTAGACTTCTCCACGATGATCGACCTCCCCGGCTTTCACAAGAGAAGCAACTCATACAGCTACGGATGTCAATATCCCTAGAGGTACAGCGGATCCTGAAACACACTTTGGGAATTTCTCCGGATACTACTCTCTCTCTTGACGAAGTTCTCGACGCCCTCCAAGCCTTCTTCAAAGGTCAATGCAACGTGGTACTACATCATCAGGAATTCCTCTGCTGCCGTCAAGCGGAGGGGGAAGACTTCGGAACATTTTATGTGAGACTCAAGAGCTGTGCTGAGGAGGTTGACCTCTGTCCAGGCCACTCTGTTACGTGTGCTGAAACCCAATTAAAGATGGTTATCCTTATGGGTGTCCGGGACGAGGAACTTGTCCGGAAGTTAATTTCCCTTGACACCAGTGCCTCCCTGCAAGATGCTGTCAACTGTTGCAGATCCTACGAAGCCACCCAGACCACAGCATCAGCCATTCACGCCTCACCTAGCCAGATGTGTGCGGTTTCCTCCTACAAGAAGCAGACACGACGGAAGAAAACCAAGAGAACATCAACTTCAGGCCAAGAAGGAAACTCCACACCACAGCAGTCTCCAGGCCAGCCTTGTCCCTCTTGTGGCCACAAACATGGCCCCTCCAACAACCCCGCCAGGGAAGCCACTTGTTCCAACTGCTGGCGCAAGGGTCACTGGGCCAAGAGAGAGAAGTGCCCTGCCAAAGCAGCCCAGTGTAGGCACTGCAAGAGGACAGGTCACTACGACAAGTGCTGCCGCTCCAAGATGACCTCTTCTGCCACACCAGCGCCAATCCCACCCACAAGCGCAGTCAAAGCCTGTCTTTGTGTGTTTGATGTCACGCCTCCAGACTCCAGCTCCCCCAGACCCATCTGTGTCCACGTTTGTCACGGTAACACGTCCTCCCAGCTACACATGTTACCAGACACAGGCGCAGACATCACTGTCATCAGGGAACAACATCTCTCTGCCCTAGACATACCAAGGAGCAGCAGTCTCCAGAGTGTACCCACTACCACTACTCTCACAGCCGACGGCTCGGAGATGTCGCCTGCCCTTGGGTGTTTCACGGCGACTTTGAGGCTTGGCAGGCAGTCTTGCAAGGCCAAGATTCAAGTTCACAAGGATATTCCGACGCCTCTTCTGTCCTACAGTCACTGCAAGTCGTTGGCCATCATCCCTCAAGAGTTTCCAAAGCCCATTCGGCATGTGCAGCACGTCAACCACTGCACTCAGTTGCCAATTTCTGCCACCACATCTCCAGCAGCTGCCAAGGACTACTTCCTCAAAGAGTTTAGTGATGTCCTGGTGTCTAAGGAGGACCTCAAGAATTCCCCCCTCAAGGCCATGAAGGGTCCGCCCATGCAAATCCAGCTGAAGGAGGGTGCTGTCCCCTTTGCCATACACACCCCTCGTCGCATCCCTCTAGCATTCCAGCAACAGGTCAAGGACGAACTCCAGTCACTAGTCCGCCAAGGCATCATCAAGCCCGCCGGAGACGAACCATCTGAATGGTGCCACCCACTAGTCGTGGTCCCAAAGAACGTCAGGGTCAGGCTCACTGTCGACCTCACGAAGATAAATGGTCAAGCTGCATGCCCCACACACCCCGCCCCTTGACGCCGTCTGCAGTGTCCGCCCCTCATCCCACTTCTTCACCACCATGGACGCCCTTCACGGCTACTAGCAGCTCAAACTAGCGGAGGAGGACCAGTACCTGACCACCATAACACCTTATGGACACTTCATGCACTGCCGTGGCCCTATGGGATTCTCCGCCACTGGTGACGAGTATTGCCTGCGCGGTGACATAGCGCTACAGGTGTGGAGAATTGCGTCAAGGTCATCGACGACGTCCTTCTTTACGATGAGGACCTGCCCACTCACCTCCAGCGGATCCACCAGACCCTTACCATGTGTCGTGAGTTTGGCATCACCATGAACAAGGACAAATTCCATGTGGCAGAGCCTTCAACTCATTTCTGTGGATATAACATTTCGTCTACAGGCATCTCAGTGGACGAGAGCAGACTCAGCGCCATCCAGGACTTCCCAACACCTGCCAATATCACTGACCTCCGCTCCTTCATGGGCCTCGTTAACCAGCTCTCGGACTTCACACCCAACACTGCAGCTGCTGCCCAGCCCCTTCGTCCTCTACTCAGCCCGAAACGTTCTTTTGCCTGGATCCCAGATCACGATGAGGCCTTCCCTCAAGTTAAGAGCCTGCTCCTCCAGCCTCCCGTCTTGGCACACTTCAACCCTGCCTTCCCAGTGATCCTCCAGACAGATGCCTCACGACTCAACGGCATAGGATTTGCCCTTCTACAAGGCCATGGCCAAGGGAGGACTTGTCTGGTTCAGTGTGGCTCCCGGTTTCTCACAGACGCAGAAACGAGGTACGCCATGATTGAATTGGAACTCCTCGCCGCAGTATGGGCCATGTCTAAATGTAAGCACTACTTGGTTGGTTTACCTTCCTTCACCTTGATGACGGACCACCGCCCCCTGATTCCCATTCTTAACAGTTACACTCTTGATGCGGTGGAAAACCCACGACTTCAACGCCTCAAAGAGAAAGTCTCACAGTACGTCTTCACGGCTGTCTGGCGCCCAGGCGAGGATCTCTCGATCCCAGATGCCCTGTCGCGTGCCCCAGTGGACCGCCCCACCCCTGAAGACAAGACTCTGTGCTCGGAAGCAGACACATACCTGAGGAGTATCGTCAACACCATCGTCAACGAAGATTCTCAAGAGTCAGCGCACCAAAACACCGACCGTAACATTCAAGACCTTCGAGACGCTGCCCGGATCGACCCGGACTACACACGCCTCCTCGACTGCGTCACATCAGGCTTCCCATCACATCGGTATGCTCTACACTCTTCACTACTCCCATATTGGAAACTCTGCGACAGCATCTACGTAGATGGAGAATTGGTCCTCTACAACCAACACACAGTCATCCCCAAAGCCCTCCGATGCCACACCCTTGCTCGACTCCATGAGTCACCGTGGTGTGGAAGCGACAATTCGCAGGGCACGTCAGACTGTCTTCTGGCCTGGCACAGAAGCGGACATCAAGAGCACTGTCCAAGCCTGTGAACCATGCCAGACCCTTCAACCCAGCCAACAACAGGAACCGCTTCTGTCGGACGATGCTCCCTCCAGACCTTTCGAGTCAGTCTCAGCGGACTTCTTCACCGTCGCTGGAAAAGCCTTCCTTGTCATTGCGGACCGACTGTCTGGATGGCCCGCCATCGTCCCCTGTGGGGCCGACACATGTTCATCTCACACAATCAGGATGTTCTGTCGCTATTTTAGAGAAGCTGGTGTTCCCGTCCGCCTCCGGACAGACGGCAGACCCCAGTTCACCAGCTCTGAATTCAAGTCATTCATGCAACGCTGGGGTATCAACCACATGATATCATCGCCTCACTACCCCCAGTCAAATGGCCACGCTGAGGTGGCTGTCAAATCGGCCAAGTACCTTATCATGAAGACAGTGCCCTCAGGAAATATAGACACCGAGGACTTTGACCAAGGCCTTTTGGAGCTGCGTAACATGCCCACCGCCGCGGGAAGGTCCCCCGCCCAGGTGCTATATGGCCATCCACTCCGTTCATGCATCCCTGCCCACCCTGCATCCTTCTCCAAAGAATGGCAGGAAAACACAGAGGATTGTGACCGCCGAGCCGCTACCCGTGCTGGCCAAGTCACTGACCAGTATAATAAGCATGCACGCCCCCTTCCCAGGTTGAGTGTCGGCGACCACGTCCGCATCCAGAATACGGACACTCACCGCTGGGACAAGGTCGGGGTCGTCATGGGCTGTGGCAAGAACCGGGATTACGAGGTGCGGCTCCCAAGTGGCAGGGTGTGGTGGCGTAATCGCCGCTTCCTACGTCCCATACCGGATCCCAGTGCTGACCCCCTCCCTTAAATCCCTGTGGCCCCTTGTTCGGGCAACAAGCATAAAGAAGTAGAGATACCCTCCAAAGCCCCACACAGATCTGAAAGGCTCAGAAAAAACGCCGCTTGAGACGCTGCTACAAGCACATAGGAGGGAGGGAGGTGTGGATATGTGAAGTGATATACTTATACCGTACCACATATATTTACCCATGCCTCATATACTTACCCATGTAACCGTTTCTACTTCTCCTTTGTGAAGCCTACATACCCTGCAGATGTGGCAGCCTTGTAATTGTATATGGCAACATTGTAAGTCCACCAATGCATGTATGTTGGCTAGCCAGTGCTCTCTTGGTAGGCGGCGGGTCAAGGTCTCGCTGTTGCGCCTGTCTGTTCTCAATAAACCCAGAGACTAAAGAACCTACAGATTTTGCTTCAGTCATTCGGTGACAGTGGACTTGCAACATACAGTCGTTGGAGATGCTGGTCCTGTGAAGCAGTCGCTGTACCGGGCTAGTCCTTCGAAGCAGACCATCATCCAGGAGGAACTGAACTACCTGTTGCAGCAAGGGTTAATCGAGCCCTGTCAAAGTGAGTGGTACTCCCCGGTCATGGTGGTTCCTAAACCCAACGGGTCCCATCGTCTTTGCATTGATTACCGTAAAGTTAACTCTCTTACAAAAGCTGACACCTACCTGCTACCTAGAGTAGATGATTGTGTAGATGCTATTGGCACTGTTAAGTACTTAACCAAGTTGGATTTGATGAAAGGATATTGGCAAGTCCCTCTCACAGAAAGGGCCCAAGAAATTTCCTGTTTTATGGTTGGTGGCAGTACTTATAAATGTAGAGTCATGCCCTATGGTATGAAGAATGCTCCTGCCACCTTCCAAAGGCTGATAAATGATCTCACCCAAGGTTTGGATGGTTGTGTAACCTACTTTGATGATGTTGTAATCTTTAGCAATACTTGGGAACAACACTTGAGCCAACTAGATGCCTAGCTGCAGAGACTGTCCTCTGCTAATTCAGTGCTTAATTTAACTAAATGTGAATTTGTAAGGGCTCAAGTGCAGTACCTAGGTTATGTGGTTGGCACAGGCCAAGTGAGTCCACCTGATGTAAAGGTTCAGGCCAAAGGAAATTCTCCCCAACCCAAAAATAAGAGAGAGTTGCAACAATTCTTGGGTATGGTAGGGTACTACAGACGCTTTGTCCTAAACTTCTCTGATCTTGTAGCTCCCCTCACTGATTTGTTAAGAAAAGGAGTCAAGTATGAGTGGAAGCCAGAATGTGAGGATGCCTATTCAAAAGTTAACGCCATCCTATCAAGTCACCCAGTGCTTCAAGCTCCCAATTTTGACAAACCTTTTAAATTAGCTGTTGATGCTAGTGGTCTAGGGGCTGGTGCAGTTTTGCTACAGGATAATGATCATGGCTTTGAGATGCCTGTGTGCTATTTCAGCAAAAAGTTCAATAAAGCCCAAAGGAATTATTCAGCTATTGAGAAAGAACTCCTTGCACTCATACTTGGCCTCCAACACTTTTCTGTATATGTTGGTCCAGGTCAGGTGATGTTGTAGCATACACTGATCACCACCCTCTAAAATTTTTGTCCCGATTTAAGGACAAGAATCTTAGATTGACCCACTGGGCCCTATTTTTGCAAGAATATTCCCTTGATGTAAGACATGTACATGGTGTCAAAAATGTTCTAGCAGATTACCTGTTGAGAACTTAATTTGTACAGTGTCCAGAAATTTCCCTTGCAAAATTTCTTCTCTCAGGAAGGGAGATACTGGCGTAGATACCCCCGTTGTGTGATAGAAATAGGAGAGGGAGATGATAAGTGTACAGATAAAACGAGCCGCTGAGAAATCAGTTAATCTTTTCGTATCGTGTTCTGACCTGGTGGGTCGGACAAAGGGTCAAGTCCTACCCGGCTGTGTGTACTCAGCGGTCAGAAGTTCACTGGAAATAGATTAGGAGATTATCCCAAAGATCTTATTTCCCAGTTTATCTGCTCCTGTCCGTGAGAAAGTAGGATAAGCCTAAGAGGGGCGGAGCATATTTCCAGAGTAAATGCCAATCACAATATGCCAAATTTTTCTCTGAATTTCTTGATGGCTCGTAAATGGCTATGGGTGAGCTGAGGAGGCCCTCATGGGTCGTACGAGGTACTAGTACTGTTGAGTGGCTGGAGATTATTATTCCAAACAGCCTAACGGCTAAATAACCAAAAGAGGCGGAGAAACGACTTTTCATAAGCTCTCATTTTGGCAGAAAGCATCACTTTTGAAGTCACTTTCAAAAGACACATTCATACGTCTTTGTTACAGTCACGTACTCTGTCACATTTTATCACACTTTCCCTCATAGTTTCTCTTTGCTCAATACGTGACGTTAATTAAAAAAGACACTATTTTGCACCCTTATTAGTTTATTCACTACTCCAACTACACTTGTATAATTTATTCATTTCTCTCACACTTGTGTGTGATTTATACTCGGTTTTAACCCTGTCTCCAAGCCACTTGTGTTCGATATCTGTGAGTACTGTTTGTGAACCTACGCTCCACTGAGTTGTGATCTGGTTAGGTAAGAGTACCTAGTTTATATTTGTATTACGCAGAGTTATCTGTGCATTTTCCCTTTGTAAAACGAATCTGGTATCTTTTTATCAGATATGTGTGTTATAGAGTACAGTACTAAGTTAGTTTTCTTGTGAACTTTACCTTATCCCTTTTGGTGATTAAATTAAGGGTTAAGAGTGCACATTAATATACACGTCCGTAACAGTGTAAATGGTAATGCTGCAGAGAAATCAAAGTCAGTTCCAAGGTTAGGACAACTGCGAGGAAGAGCAAGCAGTCTAGGGTAGAGTCGCTTCCCACTCTCTCCCCGACACCCTCGGGCTTGCAGGTGGGTGTTTGCATGCTCAGTATTCCCCCTCCCCCCCTTGTTCCTATAATGTAAAACCTCTCCATATATTAATAGGATGACTGTCAATTTTTCCTCCCAAACTCCTTTCGTGTCATGTGACTTCTCTCCCCGATGCCCTCGGGCTTGCAGGCTTGCAGATTGTCGCTGTTCCACCGTTCTCTCCTGCCCAGCTGAATGGTGTAACCAATCGGTTCTCTTCGTCAGTGCCCGCTTACACTAGAAATTCCCCCTCCCCTCCTTTCTGATTCACGTAACCCAAATGTGAATTAGTCGGTCCACTGAAATACTGTAACTTCAAATATATAGTTGTCTTCCTTAGCTTTTATCATTCTCTTTCTGAGCCTGCCCTCCTCTCTTCCTATTTCTCCCATCTTTCCTGTCACTTCTTATTGCTTTTTTTTCTTTTACAGGTGGCTTTACATTGAGTGACAAGCCAAATGGTTTCCTGTAAACCAAGAAACCATTTACAATGCTGGGTGGTAACCATATAACCAAACCATACGTGCTCCCTACGTGTCAACAAGTGGGTTGGTGGAGGGTTTGTGCCCCTCCCTGTAAAACATAACTCAGAGTCAAATGGCCACCCCTTATGGGATTATGGCATCTGGCAATAGATAGATAGATAGAATATTGAAAATGAATAGTAAACCTGTGTGAACTGAGTCCTAGGGAGTTACTGATAATTGTATCCCGAATTTTAAGTGTTGATTCGTTTACATAGCTCCTCTATTAACACTGTATGAGTTGAGTGTGATCTTCGAGGTGAAATTGTGGAAAAGAACTCGGTACCAGGGGTATACTCTATAGTGGTATTTTTCAAAGGTCATTTCCCAAGCAGCCCTGTCGAGGCCAGGGGATAACTGGGTCTATGTTGAAACTGTCATTATGAATTCACTAATTTAATATATGAGATTGCTAGATACACTAAGGATAGTGTTATTTTGTAAATATTAGGTTAAGAGGTGAAGATTATATAGATGTGCATGTGAATATAAAACTGAGTTTATATCCAACTGTGAGGAACTCTGTTCATAACAGCGCGTTAGTATCATTCCGAGAATTTGTTCAGCGGAGGTGAAGGCACTCTTGCTATCACTGATATTTGTTTTGGTATATTTAGTCTACCCTGTGACAATATCAGTGCAAAGCAGTAATGATCTTACAGTTTCTAGCAATTCATAGTCTGTAAAGTAACCTATGGTAAATTTGATCTAATATCTAGTTTTTTATATTTGTATGCTTAGATTTAGTAAATATTAGGATAAGTTTACATTGTGTCTGAGAATTATTATCCCCTGGGGAGTTTTTGTCCTGAGATTGAGTGGCCCGCGAGGTGTATTACTATCTTACTACTCACTCACTCTAAACAGTTCACGCTACCCTAGTCACTTATTCGTAAGGCTCCAGAAATCTACATCTTTCTTACTTGGTGGAATAACTTTCCCAGTACTCACTGGGTGGTGGCAGCCTACTCTTTTCAACTCTGATTCCTATGGTGAGTCTCAAAAAAATACTTTGGAGGACACTAGTGACAGTGATCAGGATCTGTAATTATCTTTTCTTAAATGGTCATGTGGGTGAAGCAGCTCAAGGTTATGAAGGAGTCCATGGAGGATGTGCATATGGTGTGAGGAATGCGGGAGGGGAAAGAATACTCGAGTTTGGGGAGGCTATGGACATGATTGTGTGCAACACACATTTTAGGAAAAGAATCAGCCGGTTGATTATGTACGAGTCCGGGGGAAATAGTAGTCAGATAGATTATTTTCTGGTCAGAGGGTTGATAGGAGATTAGTGAGGGATGTTAAAGTTATAGGAAGCGAGGAGTGTGTGCAGCAGCACAAACTGTTGATTTGTGACATGGTGCTCAAGGAACGAGTGATGAGAAGGAGGACATATGTACCTAGGAGGAAAATATGGAAGCTGGGAAACCAATCAGTAACGGATGCCTTTTATAGTGAGATGAGGAGGTGGTGGCTGAACAGGAAGCCGTAGACAGAGGCGTTAATGAACAGTATAGAGCCCTTAAGAACAACCTCTTGAGAGTTACCGATGCAATATGCGTTTGGACAAAAGGCCCACCAAGACATAAAGTAACTTGGTGGTAAGAGGGTGTAGAAGCTGCAGTTAAGGAGAAAAGAAGGCTTTTCCGGGAATGGAAGAATGGTGGTAACAGGAAGGAGTACTTGGCTGCCAAGTGCAGGGCTAGAAGAGAGGTATACAGGGTGAAGTCTGAGTCACAGAGACTTTTACTTGATAATCTAAATCATGGAGAAAGGAAAAATATGATTTTTAGGGTGGCAAATCAGGTGAAGAGGGATAATCGGGACATTGTAGGTGAGCAGTGTGTGAAGAATGATGATGGAAGGGTAGTGGTGAACAGTGAGGATATTAAAGATGCATGGAGAGAGCATTATAGCCGATTGTTGAATGAGGAGTTTGATTGGGATAGAGAAGGTTTGGAGCCAGCTGATCCAGTGTTTGGCCCTTGGCCTTTGATTGACGCTGCTAATGTGAGTCAGGCAGTAGGCAGGATGCGGGTGGGGAAGGCGGCAGGTGTGTCTGGGTTGACTGCCGAAATGTTGAAGGCCTCAGGAGATACTGGGGTGAGGTTAGCCACTGACCTGATAAATATGATTATATATGAGTGTGTTGTCCCAGATGATTGGCTGAAGAGTGTAATTGTAAATGTGTACAAAGGAAAGGGTGATGCCCTGGAAAGGGGAAATTACAGAGGTATAAAGCTCTTAGATCAGATAATGAAAGTAGTGGAGAGAGTTCTAGAAGGTATGATTAGAGAAAGAGTGAATATCGATGAGATGCAGTTTGGGTTTATGCCAGACAGGGGGACCACTGATGCCATATTCATTGTTCGACAGCTTCAGGAAAAATATATTGGAAAGAAAAGGGAATTGTATTTTGTTTTTGTTGATTTGGAAAAGGCCTTTGACAGAGTCCCTAGAGAGGTGGTGAAGTGGGCAATGAGAAAGCTAGGGTTGGAAGAATGGCTGGTTAGGGTGGTTATGGCCATGTACATGGGTGCTCGCACCCAGGTAAGAGTGAATGGAGTTTTGAGTGATGAGTTTTCCGTGAATGTTGGCGTGCATCAGGGGTCAGTTTTGAGTCCCCTATTGTTTATCATGGTGCGTGAAGCCCTCTCACGTGACTTCAGAGATGGACTCCCATGGGAGATGTTGTATGCTGATGATTTGGTGTTGATTGCAGAGAATGAAAAGGAGGCGGAGGAAAGATTTAAGAAGTGGAGAGATGGTATGGGGTACAAGGGCTTAAGGGTAAATGCAGATAGAACAAAAGTGATGATATCTAGGGTCGGTGGCGGTACAATCAGAGGAGAGGGAGAGTGGCCATGTGCAGTTTGTCACAAGGGTGTGGGAAGTAATTCCATCTTGTGTAGTGTTTGTGATAAATGGGTGCACAAGAGATGTAGGGGTATTTGAGGTAGACTGCAAGATGATGCCGATTTCATGTGTGCGGCGTGTCAGGGAGAGCAGGTGGAGATTGTTAGGCGTGAGAGGGTTGAACTTGCAGGCGAGTCTCTTGAGTGTGTGGAGGAGTTTTGTGATTTGGGAGACATGTTATGTGCCGGAGGTGAGGTTGGAATTAGCTCGGTTGCTAGGGTGAGAAGTGGTTGGAAGAAGTTCAGGGAGCTGTTGCCTCTCCTGACATTGAGAGGACTCTCCTTACGTGCTAAGGGGTCTTTGTATGCAGCATGTGTTAGAAGTGTGATGCTGTTTGGTAGTGAGACCTGGGCAGTAAAGGAAGAGGATATTCGCAGGTTAAAACGTACAGAAATGACGATGATTAAGTGGATGAGCAGTGCGTCCCTGCGTGCAAGGCCTGGGGGGGCTGGGTTGACGATGGAAGAGTTGAGAGGTAGGATGGGACTGGAGTGTATTGGTGTTGTGATGAGGAGAGGTAGGCTGAGGTGGTTTGGACATGTGGAGAGGATGGGGGATGATAATTGGGTACAGAGGGTGAGAGGTGTTAATATTGGGGGAGGGGTTGGGAAGGGTAGACCGAGAAAAACATGGGACAAGGTCATTAAGTGTGACTTAAGGGTTAAGGGACTGAACAGGGAGGTTGCCAGGGATCGAGCAGCGTGGAGAGCCGCCATTAGGTGACCAAGGCCGACGCATGCAAGCATGTTGGAGCTTTCAAAAACGAAAAAAACGAAACAAATTCACGGTATGACACTGGGGTCATAGCGATGGATTGTTTCGTTTTTTTCGTTTTTTTATGCATGGAAGAAGGAACCAAAGGCCACGGGCCCGCATACTGTTCCTTCCAAGAAAAAGCAAAAAGTGTACAAAAGAGAGCCAAATTCAAGATCCGTTCAATTCGAGATGCCTGGACACACTGCGTTTGAAAGACTGGAGATCATAGGAAGTAGGAAACAAAGACAGAGGAAGACAGTTCCAGAGTTGACCAGTTGCATAAATAAAACTGGGAGTAACGGTTAACTCTTGCATTAGAGAGTTGGACAGAAAAGGGATGAGAGTTTGTTGCTAGACGGGTACTACATGCCCGTCGTAGAGGTGGAGGGATGCAAGCAGACAGTTCAGAGGAACAGTGACCATTGAAGTAGCGATAGAAGAGAGATAAGGATGCAACAGTGCGGCGAAGAGACAATGGTTGAAGGGAATCAGTAAGAGGAGGAGAGTTAATGAGACGAAAAGCCTCTGACTCCACCCTATTGAGAAGAGCTGCATGTGGGAAGCCTCCCCACACATGAGAGTTGTACTCCATACACGGGCGTATAAAACCCATGTACAGGGTCAACAACTGTGCAGGGGTAAAGAAAGTACGGAATCGGCTTAGCACACCTAATCTCTTGGAAGCAGATTTCACAAGAGATGTAATATGTTCTTTCCAAGACAAATCCAGAAAGAATGAAACCCCAAGCATGTTCAAGGATGATGCAGGACATAACTGTTCATTATTAAACATTAGTGGGTAATCCTGAGGAAGATTTTGTCGGGTTGATATGTGTAAGAACTGAGTTTTGGATGCATTGAAAATAACAAGATTATTTTTACCCCAATCAGAGATACGAGCCAAATCAGACGTTAGGTGTGCCATAGCCTCATCCCTTGTTTGCTGAAGTAACTGCTGAGATGGACGTTGCGGGAACCGAATGGAAAGGTGAAGGGTGGAATCATCAGCATATGAGTGGATAGGGTTAGATGTACAGCTTAGAAGGTCACTGATGAATAAAAGGAAGAGAGTTGGTGATAGGACAGAACCCTGAGGAACACCACTGTTGATAGGTCTAGGAGAGAAACGATGGCCGTCTACAACAGTGGCTACAGAACAACCAGAAAGGAAGCTAGAGATGAAGGCACAGATAGAAGGATAGAAACCGTAGGAGGGCAGTTTGGAAATTAAAGATTTATGCCAGACTCGATTGAAAGCCTTTGAGATGTCAAGTGCAATGACAAAGCTTTCGCAAAAGTCCCGAAGGGAGGATGACCAAGAGTCTGAAAGGTAGGTGAGAAGATCGCAAGTGGAGCGTCCCTGACGGAACCCATACTGACGATCAGAAAGAAGGTTGTGACAGGAAAGGTGCTTTAAAATTTTTCTGTTAAGAATTGACTCGAAAACTTTTGATACGCAGGATGTTAAAGCAATTGGACGATAGTTAGAGGGTTGGGAATGGTCACCCTTCTTTGGGACTGGCTGAATGAGAGCAAACTTCCAGCAAGAAGGAAAGGTACAAGTTGAGAGACAAAGGCGAAAGAGTTTACCTAGGCAGGGTGTAAGCACAGAAGCACAGTTTTTGAGGACAACAGGAGGGACTCCATCAGGACCGTATGCCTTTTTAGTATTGAGGCCAGTAATGGCAGAGAACACATCAGCTGAAGAAATTTTAATGTCAGACAATAGGAAGTCAGAGGGGGGAAGTGATGGAGGAATAGCACCGGAATCATCTAAGGTGGAATTGGAGGAGAAAGTCTGAGCAAAGAGATCTGCTTTATCAGTAGAAGAAATAGCTACAGAGCCATCAAAGTAGAAAAGAGGAGGGAAGGATGATGAGGTAAAGTTGTTAGAAAGGTTTTTGGCAAGGTGCCAGAAGGAGCGAGAAGAGTTCGAGTTGGAGAGTTGGGAACATTTAGCACGGATAAAATTGTTTTTAGCAGAGCGAAGAACAGACTTAGCACGATTCCGGGCAGAAATATATAAAAGGTGTGATTCAGGGGTGGGTTGGCTCCGGTACCTCTTATAGGCCCTCTCCTTGTTGCGGACAGCATTAGAACAAGCGTGATTAAACCAAGGCTTTCTTGCATTAGTCAGAGGATATGAGAAAGGAATGTATGCTTCCATGCCTGAGAGAATAACCTCCGTAACGCGCAAGGCACACTCAGATGGCTCCCGGCCATGGAAGCAATAATCATTCCATGGAAAATCAAAGAAGTACTGCCTGAGGGCCTCCCAATCTGCAGCTCCAAAGTGCCACAGGCGGCGTTTCTTTGGAGGGTCCACAGGCCATACTGGAGCGATTGGACATGTTAAGGTAATAAGATTGTGATCGGAGGAGCCCAACGGAGAGAAAAGATGAACAGTGTAAGCAGAAGGATTAGTTGTTAGGAAAAGGTCAAGTATGTTGGAACTCTCTCCAAGGCGGTCAGGGATACGGGTAGGGTGCTGTACAAGCTGCTCTAGGTCATTAAGGATAGAAACGATGTAGGCTTGTTCACCAGGTGGATCAGTGAAAGGAGAGGAGAGCCAAAGGTGGTGGTGAACATTGAAATCTCCAAGAATGGAGATTTCAGAGAAAGGAGAAATGGATAGAATGTGTTCCATCGTAGAAGTAAGATAGTCAAAGAATTTTTGATAGTCAGTAGAAGTGGGAGATAAGTAAACAGCACAGATATATTTAGTCAGAGAATGACAGGAAAGCCGAAGCCAGAGAGCAGAGAATTCAGAAGAATCAAGTTCAGGAACACAAGAGCAAGATAGATCGTTGCGTAAGTATACTTAATTTCTCATCATTACATCGGAGGTCTAAAATTGGAGATCTCTTATAATTTTCGTATTTAACTGGGAGTCAAATTTTGCAACATGACAATTAAACAATACTGCCTGAAATTACAGCATTTTAGCGGTTTAGCAATTTAGCACCTAGCATTCACCCAGTCGGAAGTTAACACGACCACTGGTGAACTGCCTGCTAATCTGAAAGGCAATCAAGATCACTTTGCTTGCCATCCACTTACTAACTAGCAAGGCAATTGTATTAGAGAGTGGTTGGTTTGCGAGACTGCTGAGTCATTTTAAAACGTTTGTCCCATATGGAAATTTGATCACCCTTGTAAGGTTGGCTTCTCTCACTGGTATTTTGATTCAAGACAAGAGTATTGTAAAAGGAAACAGTCTTAGATAACTAGCTGAAAAATACAGGAAAAACAATTGTACCATCAAACAGTACTGCTTGAAATTTCAGCTACATTGTGTTTTTCAGCTGTGACTGATGTACTTTAGTAGTGCTGAATCAGGGATCAGCCACTTACAGTGCTATGTAGGCTGGTTAGCTCATGTCTGACATCTTCTCTGACTAAACTGTTAGAATAAAACAGGATAAGAAAGAAGGCTCTCCCTTCCTTACCTTACCTTTTGGCTACAACTGGTAGAAAATGGAGGTAGTGGCACAGGATTTTGATAACATTTAATGAGATGTATTGTGTGTAGGGGAGTTGGATGGTAGAATGAATGTCTCGGTACCTATCTATCTATAATTTTATTTATCTACTTCTCCATCGGATATTCACCTTGACATTTCCAGTGAAGAATTATGTTCTGATACTTGAAAATGGGGGTCCATTTCTCTTGCACTATCCTTACAGCTGTCACTTAACAATGGTATAGAAACTGGGAGACAGCACTGTTACAAAAGCATAACAATGAATGTTTAAAAGTTATCACTAAATTCGATATGTTCTGAGGTGAATGACTGTCTTTAATAAATTGTGAAGAGTTAAGAATGCTTTTTTAATTTTTGACGTTGCGGGGGCAAATGGCACTGTCAATGAGGGAGTGTTTTTGAGAAGAGGGTAGGGACAGCTGTAACCCTTGTTCCCAACAACCTTCCCATACTGAACTTCATTAGTAAAACATTTTAATTTGCTTTTTGTTTAGTGTGTATATACAAGTGCTTTATTTATTTATTATTATTATACTGTGGGGTATTCAGAGGTTAGGGAGAGTGCATCATTAGCGATGGCAATGAAGTCGTGTTCAGGAGCATGTTTGCTGAGCAGAAAAGACTCGTGTCATATTTCATTTGGTTTGTTTAAGGATATTTTTTTCAGTTTAGGAAGTGAATGTGTTGTGTGTAGGTAGTGAGACATCAGAAGCAAGTTACAGTAGTCTGACATCACACTGTGTTGAAACTGAATGTGGGAAAATACCATAACACCGGAGGTGTGGGGCACGAATCTGACTATAGTCGTGGCGCACGACTCTGAGGTTGTCGTTATCGTACCATGGCAAGCTACCAGTCAAAAGCGCATCTGATTTTGCATCATATTATACACAAATCATATTATTATACACGAATATATTATACACGAATATTATTATACATGAACATATTATACACAAATCACATGAGTCTCATACACAAAATCGAACGCACTGTTTAGGGGTAAGTTGCTAGGCATGATAATAACAACCTGAGACACACTGTTTAGGGGTAAGCTGCCAGGGCATGATAATAACAACCTGAGTCAAGTATGGGGTACTTTTAGGGTAAATAAAATGCTGTAAACGTTTTTTGTACAGTAAACCCTTAATATAACGAACCCAGGTATTGTGAATTTCAGATATAATGAACAGCCAAATTGCGACCAAACTTCCCTCGGATTTTGCTAACAAAAGTCGCTAAATGCAGGGGAAGTTCACAAATCAGCCCACGGTGAGAACAGCATCTCTTCCTGGCACAGGAAGTGTACTTCAACAGCATCACTTCCTAGCACAGTAAGTGTACTGTAACAGTACTACATTATACTGTATTCTTATTATGGGAACTGTATTTATATGTACAACTTCATTCAATATTGTATTTACATGTACAACTTCATAAACCACTGAATTCTCCATGTAAAACTTCACAGAGTTAGTTTAGGTTTTGAGCACGTAGGACTGAACGACTCCCCTTACATAGCAAACTGAGTTCGGTAATTCCTCGGAAATACTGAACCCCTCACATACAGCGAACTTTCGGATATAGCAACCCACCCCTTCCCCCAATTAGTTCATTATATCAAGGGTTTACTGTAACTGATTTAAATCTGTTCATGTTGTCTGTGACTGTAATATATAGTACATGCAGGCATTTGAAAACATGCGGGCATCTAATTTGAAGATAAAATGTATTCCTGCATTTAATGGCCTATATATTTTCTTAACCCCTTAACCGCGGGGCATCACTTGAGTGACTCTGTGTTATTTTTAATTCACCCAGGCTATCAGGTGGTGACTTGTATCATCTATCAGCACTGCCAATGTCCAACAATAGTCAGAGCTGCTAATGTCATCAATACTCCCATCCACTGTTGACAATTTAGCCATTTTCCCCCATTCTAGACTCCCCTCCCTTACCTCCCCTCCATTACCCTCTCGTGACATCTGCTCAGTCGCTCTGCGCTAAGTAAATCTTCCCCGGATTTTTCCACTGTTTTCATCCATATGAGCCCTATGCCATATTCTTATACAAAATAATATCCAGTATATATAAAAAAAAATAAGGTAACTGATAGTGCCATACACCTGGAATTGGCTAATTATCACTTAGCAACATCCAACTTGCACTGGTTCGCTAATTTCCCCTGCTTTTTTTTCCCGTGAAATATGCCGTATGAGCTATTCTCGTAATATAAATGTATATAAGAAAGGAAGGGAGAAACCTGAGTGATATTTATATTCATCTGGAACTACCTCATTTATATGTATTGTCTAGATTTCCAACGACTTACTTCTTAGCATATATATTAGCAGCTGACATTTTCAACTCTTTGCTACCGAGATACAGCCAGTTTGCTCTCGTTCTTCTTGGTGAAATGATGCCCGTCCATTTCTGCCGCTTTTGCGCCTATTATAAAAGGCCCTGTGACCTCTACCCCTACTAAACATCGTGTGGGAAGCGATAAAGGACTGTAGATATATACAAGTGTAATAAAGTACTAGAAATAATAAAATGTGAGTGGGTATATGAGTAAGATATGACAGAACACCAGCTGCGAATTAGCGGGAGTGGGAGGCTCATACACGCTCATATTTTACATTGCTTTCACAGTTTTTTTTTTTTAGTATGGATTCCAAACTACTTGGAAATCATTGAATAATGTTTCTAGTGATAATATCTGGCAGTGGTATTCAGATTAAGGGATGTTGGGAAGTGTAAAGTGGAGATTTAGATACCCAACTTCAGAAGTCTCCACAAGTCCTATGGTAGTCGATGAGTGCTAAAAAAAACATCCCAGGAGAAAGCTGAAGGTATGTGCCATATGCATATGTAATTATAATACTCTAGGACTAATAACTGATTTTTGGCAAATATTTTGAAAAACTCAGTCGGACCACAAATATCCCCGCGGGAATGGCATGGAAAACTTCCGACAACCCCGTGGTGTAGGGGTTAAATGAATGGAAGAATGGGTTTTACTGAGTTTTGTTGTTTTAAGATCATTTTGCAAAAAATAATACTTATCTCTATATACCGATAAAGATTTATTGTACAGGTAGTTCTCAAAATGCGCATGTTTAATTTAAACGAGTTTGGAATAACATGAGGTCAAAAATACAGTTTTTTTTTTTTTTTTTACTTTACGTGGCTTATTTAAAATAAAGTGATGTATGCCGATTCAAATAGTGTGCTCAATTTCATGAGCGCAGTTGGTTAAGTGCGTGAGTCCTTGTTTTCGTCCACTTTTGCCGACATCTTGGTTGAGGCAACATCTGTCTCCCACCACACTACCTCATTACCATGGCTTCCAAGCGCCCTTCAACTTCTGCTGCTAGTGGTAGTGCACCTGAGAAGTTCAGGAAGACTTTGACAGAAGAGCAAAAGCTGGAAGTCTCAGACAGAATTGATAAGGGCCAGAAGACCTGTCATCGTGGACGATATGAAGCTTAGTGAGAGCACCATCAGGACCATTCGGGGTAGTGCCGACAAGATTCATGCCAGCGCTAAGGCAGCAACTTCACTCAAGGGCTGTAAATCATCATATTCTCGGCCTATTGAAATGCAGCGAATGAAGAAGATGCTAGCCACATGGATTGATAATCAGAACAAGATAAATGTGCCCGTCAGCTTCAGCTTAGTTCAAGCTAAAGCAAGGTCAATTTATAATGATCTACACACAGATGAAGAAAAAAAGCC
>JAGKTI010010186.1:0-11900 GCA_018397915.1 Birgus latro
CTCTCTCTCTCTCTCTCTCTCTCTCTCTCTCTCTCTCTCTCTCCTTCCCTTCTCCCCTCCTCAAGCCTCACCTTAAACTTTGACTCCAGGTTGCCCCTCTTGTCCAGGAACGCCCTCCTGAATGCCACCTCACTCATGAACCTCCAGTACACCCCCACCAGGTTCACACACACGAGCACGCCCACGTTCACCCCCATCTGTCGAGGTGGACGTGAGATTAATGTGGGGTGGGAAAGGTTGTTCAGATGTCGAAGACGGTGGTGATGACGATGATGATGATGATTATCTAGGGTTGAGATTCAAGTGAGGATTAGGGTGTAAGTGATAATGTGTTCTGATACGTGTGGGAGGAGGTGGGGTCTTTTTGGGGTTCAGACAGAAGTGAGGTTTTGAGAGAAACTTGGGTAAGCTGAGGGTGAGGGTGAGGTGGGGTATACTCGTAGTTGGGAGTAAGCTGAGGGTGGAATAGGTGTTTGGGTGATGATGTGAGTTTGGTTGTACGTATGGTGGAGGATATGGGGGGTTAGGTAGGATTAGACTGATATAGGGGTTAGGGTGAGAATGGCAAGGATGAGGTTATTTGGCTGAGATGATAATGGACTTTGACTGGGGTTGGATGTGAGACTGATATGTAAAGGTGGTAATGAAGAAGGGGGTTAGAGTGAGGTTTGATTAAGATGATAATGGTCTTTGGCTGGGATTGTATATCAGACTGATGTGAGGTTAAGGTGTGGTGAGACGAAGGTAGGGAGTTAGGGTGAGGCTTGTTAGGTCAAGTCTGGTTAGAGTGATGTTTGATTAATATGATAATAGACTTTGACTAGGGTGGAACGAAATATTGATGTGAGATTCAGCTGGATCCGAGACTGAAGCAGGGTGAGGTTGTGTTAAGGACGCATACCCTGGTCGCGATGTGTGCGCCAGTGGACTGTGGGTGGTCATTGGCGAGGGCGTAGTAGCTAAGGCCAAGGTCTCCGAGAGAGAGGCTGAGGGCGATGACGGTCACCTGCCACTTGCGAGGGATGGGCAGAAACACGTACACCACCAGTAGCAGGTACACCATGTTGCCGTACTGTGGAGGGTTAGGAAAGGGGATAAGCAGGGGTTAGAATGAGGGTTAGGGGTTAGGAAGGGAGATGGTAGGGGCTTGGAAGGGATGAGTAGTCAGCACATAACCAGTAGAAGATACACCATGTTGCCGTGTTGGGAAGGGTCGGTTAGGAAAGGGAGTTTGTAGGGTTTTGGAATGGTGCTAGTAAGCGTTAGGATGGATGTTAGTAGGGGTTGGTAAAGATTTCCAGGGGCACTTGCAGTCTGATCAAACACCATAGGCACTAATGCCGTGCGAAGTGGACCGTTGGATCTCTAATCTTGCACATGTTCTGAATGCGGTTGGGAGCCATAGTGTATGATGCTGTGCGGGTAGAGTTTTGACCAGACAGTTCAGACATCATACTTTCGGCCGATGGACTGTGAAATGTATCCCATCGCCTTCGAAAAATAACGCCTTCACGTCCTGTACTCGAAATTTTGCCGATTAATTAAATGGTAAATTAGAAAGTGATGCGAGATATAACGATGCCGTGTCTAAACTCTTACCCTGACCCATGGTCGTGATCTACACTGATCTGCACTAAACTATCATTACTTCTTCACAGACGCACCCTGTATATTTCAGCTTTGATCGAAATTAGATCTGGCATTCATGAGGTTATTGAAAACACATATACATAAAAAGAAACCGACACAATCGCAATAGGTATAACTTCACCGTCATTAGAAATAATTAAGGCCAAATTTCATTTGTTATATAACGAAGAAGCTGGGGCTGCGGATTTCACTAAAGACACGTGCCTAGCGTCCCTATGCCTGTGGGCCCCATTGGATTAGTGTTCAATCGTTTACACAGTCTCTGACGCGTGTCAAAGCCTAATGAGATCTTGCTCAGCCTAATTAATTTCAGTCAGTCGAGTTAGATTCTCACTTCATTATATCGGAACCCCTGGATATTAACGATCTGTTAATATTAAATATCCATTATGTTGTCGTAAAAGGGGCGTGTGTTAGGAAGGAGTCAGTATAGAGATTAGGAAGAGTGTGAGTGAATAAACTGTAAACTTCGTCCACACTATCTGTTACTGAGAAAAGCATGAGTGTGTGTTATCAGCCGCTGGCGCTGCCGATGCATAATGCAGTTGCCCCTTGGTCACCTGCACATTAAGTTAGTGGCAATGCGTATCCTGTTTTGTGGCTTCAATGAAAGTAAAGATGATAGTCGAATGTCACACTGGTAATGTTGTATGGTGCGTTGACTGGATGTCTTTTGATCTGTTGCTTGGTGCACCAAGTATTTTATTCAGGCTAACATCGAACGATTTTCTTTTGTACAGAGAATCTCAGCAATCAAAACGCCAAACGTCTTTCGCTTAAACACTTCACTGCTGTTAACGCACCATTTTTTAAAAATCTAGTCTATTTAGAGGCGAAGTTAGTCAGCTGAGAGAAATTCTAGCAGTCAAAGAATAAAACAATGAATAAGAAAATATGTTGGTCACAATACACTGTCAGGAGTGCAGCCGAGGATAAAAAATCACCAACGTTTCAAGTAGGCCATGTGAGAAGCTGACAGCCTTGGCGCCTGAGAGGGAATTTGCATGGCAGTGTCAGCTCTGATTGATAATAGCTGACAGTTGTGTATGATAATGTGGAAGAGACATTGACAGCACCTTCCCAGCTTCACGCAGCGTTGTTATTTAGGTATATTATTATGGATCATTTCGGAGGATTTTTTTTTGTAGTTAAAGCAAATCACCTGAGGTGAGCAAGAAAATGAAAATAATATAGGACATAGGACTGAAAAGGTTAAGGCTCATTAAACACTTTGAATACTCATACTGATTATACTTAAAATTTACTAATTGTTATTAGGCTACTTTTGTCGTTCTTAACAGATACATATACCGATTTTTGCTCTTTGCAGCTGCTTTCATCAATATTAGTACATACTGGCAGCCAGGATTTCGAAGAGAAGGAGGCTGTATGAATGAGTGTGTGTGTGATCTGTTTCACTATGCACAGTGTTTCATTGCTTTTGTACTTTTGTGACGTATCTTTGTTTTGGATCCTCCCTGACCTTGTCTGTGAGGTGGAAATCAGGGTTGGAATAATGATTTTGGTGGTGGTGGTGATGCAGAGATTTGCAGACAATATGATTTATACAAATCTCAAATGTTTATGTCAGTCTTACCAAATATCTCTCTGTAATTAATTTTAATCACTTCACTACGGTGACGTATTTTTTCGATAATATTGCTACCTTTCGACGATTTTATTCAGTTTGAGACCGATTTGGCAGACTGGAGGTGTTTAATATAGCCTTAATTAACCTTTTCATTCCTGGAGGCTCTACCCAATTAAATCGTCTGGTGGCAGCCTAATTAAAATGAAAAAGAAAACATCAGCATGCTCAAGGAATTAATATTTCTTCAGCTTAATTGTGAAGTGTTTGGCAGCTTAAGGGGTGAAAGGCAAACGTATATACAGATAATCTTAAGTCTGGAAGAGCTTATAAATACAGGTACGACCCTCTCCCCGCCCTCTTGCCCACTCACCTTGATATCCCTGAACTGGTCCCCCTTGAAACCATTCTCCTGGAAATAGACTGTGAGGGCGACCTCTGTGGTGAAAAGGGTCAGCACCACCAGGCCCGAGATGACGATGTGGAGCCTGGGGAACTGCCTGAAGGTGTCCTCATTGTACACGTAGATGAGGAGGGAGACGCACACCAGGATGTTGGCACCGAGCCCCGTCATTTCGGCGGCTAGTTCCTCCCGATTACCACCTTTGGACTGCTAGAGTGGATTGGGATGATTAAGTAGAGATTGGAGTGATTAGGTAAGTGCTGGGTTAATTAGGTAGGTACTGGGTCAGTTAGGTAGGGAATGGGGTGATTTATTTTGAGACTTGGGTAATGGGATTGGATGTGAGGGAGTGAGTAATGAAGAGTGGATTAAGGGCGAACAAGATTGGGAGTTACGATGATTAGGTGGGGACTGGAGAGGGACTGGGTGTAGATGAAGAGCGTAATTGAGGATGATGATATAGGTTCTGGATTAGAGTCGGAAAACATTTAGGGTTGGTGACTGGAGGATTCGATATAGACTAAGGGAGTAGTTGTGGCAGATGAGAAAAAGAAATCTTATTAGGGATTAGATGGTGGCTGGATGAATAACAGAGGATTTAGAGGTTAATTATAAGGGGACTGGGTTAGTGGTTTTGGCAGGGCATTGGATAGTGATTGATTTAATGACTGAGAGACAAATTAAACATGTAGACTGAACAATGATTGGGTTAGTGGCTGTGTTAGGCGATTTGTACGAGGAGACCTAATGGTGGCTAGAGTAATGATTATTGGAAGATTCGTACAAAGGTAATGGAAGATGACTGAGTTACTGCCTTCTAAGATCTATACAAGAGGTAATTACGTTAGAGGCATTGTATAAGGTAATTAGATGGTGATTTGATTAAGAACAAAGGAGATTCATAGATTTAGGGAATTGCGGTAGAGGATTTTATAAGAGGACTGAATGATGATTGGGCCATGATGGAGAACAGGTAGTGGACTGGCATAATAATGGTAGTTTTGATGACTCCGGGGTCGTGGTGATTAAGTGTCTATGGATAGTACGCTCGCCGGCGAAACAAAGCTTTGTAGCACATCTTCCCTAGTGATTTGCTGTCTTCATCTTAATATTCTCTTGCGTGCCTTTTACATGTTTTTACTATTGACATTGTTTGTACGATTGTCGCAGACGAGAATATTAACATGCCACACGCAGAAATAAACTGATAAAGAAAAGGTGCTAGTATACCTCTGCAGCTGACCAAAATACGGCCGTGTGTCTGAAGATCAACCCCTAGAGTGCAGAGAGGTTCTGTGACCTGAACATGATCGCCCGCTGTGGTTTGGAATAAAATACGAGGTTCTTTATTCTTAGCCAAAACATTAATCTTTATACATATTTTTTCCATTTTTTTAATTGCTGTGCTTCTTATGAGCTTTATAAAATTGTCCGTCATTAGTTTAAAACGAGATGCAAAGTAGGTATTTCGGAGCCAAAGAGTTGAAGTGTTTGTGTTATGGTGCGATCAGCGGTAGCGGTGTGGTTGTGGTATGCGGTAGTTAGTGATGGTGATTGATTAACTGATACTGATAAGTGAAAGTTTCCGTTTTGAGATAAGAGAAGTCGCAGGGTGTAGTAGTTGTAGTAATGATGATGATAGCGATACTAGGTCAATGGTTTTCATGATGGAGGTTGTAGTACAGATAACATGATTATAGGTTCACTTATCTTTACACCTTGAGTCTGCAGACATCTTTTATTTTAATCAAGATCTGCTTGACGAGTTTCTTGTTCACCTTGAGGAAGATATTTTATAGTCAGTGGGTTAACGAAGGTTGTGTCTATCCCCTCCAATAAGTTCAGCCTAAGCAGAAATATATATGACGTCCTCAGGCTGAAGGAGCTAAGGATGGAGGTTGTGAGTTATAATTGCAATGGTAATGGCCTGAGCTAGTAACGATAGTAGTTATAGGTACAATGATAACAACAAAATCATTATTCTTAAACTTTTCACCAGTTCTTGTTACCACCCTTTCATCTTAAGTCATCGTACGGAGGAGATTGATGAATTATGTTTCAGACACCTTCCTTGCGTTGAGTTTTTCGCAAGATGAATATAATCGTCTGACGGAAGCAAGAATTTTTAAAAGAAGGATTAATTATCGTACTTGCAGTAGCTGGCAGTGAGAGCAGTCGCTCTGTTTGGACGACATAACGACTGAGGATGTCAAGAGGCTGGATACCTCATGGATCTGACGGCGTCGATCTGAACTGGGCCACCTTCCATCCTTTCCGTTATATACAATCCTTTTGCAAACCTATTGGTGGGGTATCGATCACTACTTATATTAGTGTAGAGATCCGGTGCAGCACTAGGCATCCCGTGGACCGACCATTGCAACGGTGATAATGATGATGGTGGTGAGCTTCGTGATGTAAAAGATGATAGTGGTAATGAGGCATTACGTTAGGGGCGAATTTGTCATCATTTTGACGTACGAGATATTAGACTCTACGAAAATATGCCTGCTGCTGGTGGGTAGCCTAAGCTATATGCACTGAGTTACGCGTTTAGCCATGCTTCACATCACATACCACCTACGGGCTTTAATGTGTAGGACTAGCGCCATACTGCCCTCTTCTCAATATACCCCATTATTTAGGTATGATACAAGAATATCGAACAGTTTCTTATAATAAACAAAATTAATTAGTAAACGAATCACCCCATGTTAGCCTACGAGTGACTGAGCTGACATCTGACTGGAAGCAAATAGAAGTATGGTTGGGATCATGCGAGATGGAGGAGGAGAATAACGGTGACTCGAAAGGTCTGTATTTGCAGTGAGTAAGCATGCTATTATTAGGAAGCTGGTAAGCGAGTGGATATACCATTGTAAGAACGGGTAGATTAATGCTGAGAGTGAGGGAGCGAAACGGAGGAGAAAGCAAAGAGAGTACTATTATGAGCCTAAATATGTTAAGGTAAAATGGACATACTGGGTTGTGGGTAAGAGAAAACACGCTGGGCCTTGGCGAGCACTGGGAGTATGAGATGGAGTAGGAGGTAAACGAGTAGAAAAACAGAGTCTGGAGATGTGAATGAACAGTTGGGCATACCAATTGGATTTGTAAGTGAGTGTACATACCAGAGTGAGTATGAGCAGGACGATGGCAAGGATTGAGAGTGCGAGTTGCAGGAGGAGGTAGATGAGTAACATGGCATGGTGGAGGCGCAGCTGGTACTTCTCGAACAAGTCCTCCAGGTCCTTGATGTGGAACCGCTCCTGGAGAAAGGGTGAGAGTGAGGAAGTTTAGGTTGTGTGTGTGTGTGTGTAACTTTAACACTAGGAGACAGGAACACGGACGTAAAAGTATTCAAAGACCGGTGTGGCAGTCGATATAATCTCCCGTGGGTAAAGATTTAGCAGATAAGATTGGGCCGCGGACAGAAGCCTGACTAACTGTATATGGAAAAATAACACAACACTTAATCCGACTATCGAGCCTCAGGAAAATCCAGTCTCCTAGATACAACCACGTGGCGGTAAGAATAACAATGCTCTGTTCACTTTAACTAAAGGTAAAATTGCCATCTCTCCATCTTAAGTGTAGAGCTATAGCAAGGAATTAACATCAGAATTTGGTGCCAGTCACGAAAGGTTTCATGGACAGTATGTAGAGCCGTAGTATTGAGTTATTTGCCATTGAGCTACGGGAAAGACATTGCATAAGGTAGAGAATCACCGCCATGTTGGGTGAAAGATCTGGAGTTGGAGCAACGAGAATATATTAATGATAGAATGATGGGTGAAAATTATTGTTAACCATTTTGTTATAATGATGTCTTTTTTGTTTGGTTCTTACTATCCCCAGAGCTTTGAACACCTCAGTGATGAAGGTGTTAGTGTAGGTTATACAGGGTGTAACTCGACGTATGACAAGAACTTACACCAATGATCTATCATGTAATTCTGAGTATATTTTGTTCTATAAACATATACTTTTTGTGACCCCAGTTCAGTACCCAGCATTAGGCTGTTTGTGTGTAAAAGTTTCGTGGGTTCCAGGTGTCATAGGGTTGGAGCTTCGCAGGGCGACGGGAGACGAGTATTATTAGCTTATTCTGTACTGCACATGAAAATCCCATATCCTATCAGCACAACCGAGTTTGAAGAAGAAGCTTTACGTAGTCTATTGATTCTTTAACATAATGTCTTGCATTCCTGCAATTTTGCACAAATCAACTGTAATTAAGGATTAAATTCAAATTTTATGGATTGGAAGGGAGTACGGAGGGAGGAGAGGCTGGTGTATTGTTGCCATCATGTAATGTTTGGTTTGTGGGCTATTGCTACCAACATTATCATAACATCCACAGCTCATTTAATGAAACAGCATTATTGTAAAGCGAGATTAGCGTCACTTTAAGTCAGGAAGAGTATTATTTATTGCAATCTTTTATGCTGCAAGTAAACGTGGCACCATTGGGTATCTCCACCTGTATTCCCTGGCTGTAGCACGGGCATTACCATCCCAGAATACGTAAAAATAGACGATATCTGCATATTCCTCATTTCTGTACGTACGTGGGATGCTGTTTCATGAACAAGTGAAGCTGAAACCAGTGAACAACTGAACGCGGAAAAAAGTATTTGAAGTGTGTGCCTCGCCTGCAAATTTTCCCATTCAAATGACACCGTGGACGCAGGGTTGCCAAGTCCTAATCATCAATCTCGCTAGTGTAGCCCTGAAAACTTGCTAAAATGTCGCTAGATAGTAAACACCGCAAAATATCGCTAGAAAAGACGATTAATCACTAGAATATCACCAAAAAATGACAAAAATATCCAGAACGTAGCTAGATATCATGTTGCCCGATGTTAAATCGTGACGCTAGGTAGAAGCAAAAAATAGATCTAGCTGCAAAGTCGTTAGATTGGCAGCCCTGCGTCATTATTGTCAAGTCATCTTCATATGAAAGCAATGGTGCCACGTGTACTTGCAGCAGAAAAATTGTAGTAAACAACATCATTACTTCTGACTTAAAGTGACGCTAGTCACGAATTACAATAATGTTTTTTCACTGAACGAGCTGTGGGTGTTATGATAATGCTGGTAGCAATAGCCCACAAACCAAACATTACATGACTGGCACAATACACCAGCCTCTCCTCCCTCCGTACTCCCTTCCAATCCATAAAATTTGAATTTAATCCTTAATTACAGTTGATTTGTGCAAAATTGCAGGAATGCATGACATTATGTTAAAGAATCAATAGACTACGTAAAGCTTCTTCAAACTCGGTTGTGCTGATAGGATATGGGATTTTCATGTGCAGTACAGAATAAGCTAATAATACTCGTCTCCCGTCGCCCTGCGAAGCACCTATGACACCTGGAACCCACGAAACTTTTACACACAAACAGCCTAATGCTGGGTACTGAACTGGGGTCACAAAAAGTATATGTTTATAGAACAAAATATACTCAGAATTACATGATAGATCATTGGTGTAAGTTTTTGTCATACGTCGCGTTACACCCTGTATCTAATCCTCCCTCATGGAACGAACTCTCTTGAATTGATAACATTGTCTGGGTATAGAAGGAATGCAGTCGTTACAGAACTGAAGAGATATAAATTTTGGTAAGAACAAAAGGTCTGAAATATTGTAAGGTGTGTTTGGGAAATAACTGGATTGGTTATGAGCACTAGTTATATTTTGTCGACGTGATCAATCCAGCCTTTACAATACATACATGCATATATACACATACATTTGAGACTCATGTGACATTATGACAAACACTTATCTTTCAGTTTATGTGGTGTGCAGAAAGTTTAGAACATTGTTTTTTTTTTTTTAAATAAATAAATCACATATAATCCCAAGTGTTTTAAATGCAGTGATTCAAGGCATCTTGGATGAACCAATCTAGAATCTGACTTTCTTCTTGTTCATTTTTATTTTATTTTTTATTTTTAAGGAACAAGTATTGCATTTTTTTTTCCCAACGAAAGTAATAATAATTACTAGGATCACATTTGTAGCAGAATGATGTGACGAGCTGAATATTACACAGCTTTCAAATTTCCTGTTATACAAAAGAATTCGAGTGACATGATGTGTACCTGAAGAGTAACTATGGTGCATTTGTTCTAACATGATGAAGATCCCAAACTCCTTTTAGCTCAGTTAAAGGGCCGTTGTTGTTATGGCTCATCGAAGTTTGCTCAACCACGATGTATTTAAATTATGGCAGTGGACGAGTACCGACGTATGAAAACAAACCGGGTATAGTGCCAAAAATTACGTGATAATAGATGACGTAGGATGACTTGGTGTGCCTTGAAAGTTTCTCAGTCTGTGACATGACGTGATGGACGGATAATGGAATGATTTACTGGCCACGAGAACACCTAGGTGGAGTAGTACAATGACGTTAAAACGTACGAACCAGCACACCATCCATCGCTTTTTGGCTCTCAGTCGCGAAGCTAGTATATCCAGACACTATTCGCGTTTGAACATGCCCGTAAATGACACATATTCCTGGTTATAAAAACATACAGAAATATAAGATTACAGTATACTAATGACATACTAAAAGACAAAGTATTGGCATAACAAAAATGAGACCCAGATAACTAAACTGCCAAAGGTAAATTGGATTACAGTGATTGTTGGATATAAGGAAAGAACTAGTCAAGACAAAATGATCATCACGAAGAGCAACAGAATGTAATAAAAATAAATCATTACTCATTCTGACTTTTTCCACCTAAGCTTTGTGTGAAGAGAAAAATATACTTTAATTAATAATAATGATAATAATAATAATAAAAGATAATACCCACCCTGAGGTAACTCCACGACCAGTTCCTGTCATCTGTTGTGGCTGAGAGTGGTTCCTTGATGAAGGCCGAGGCTGTGGACTGCCGGCGATGCTGCAGGGAGGAGAGGGAGTTGCGGGCCATCACCTCGAAGGGGCTGGTGGCGTCGGCCGAGCTCCTGGGAGAGTCTTCGAAGATGCCGGACACGAGGCTGTCCCGACCATTGGCGTCTACAGCCCCGCCTCCCTCCACGCCTCCACCCGCCGACTCCGATACCTCGCCCTCACCTAAGACGGACTCTCTGCAGACAAAGAACGTATCATTATCGTTCTGTCTTCGTTTCTCATCATATGAGGTCGGAAGGAACTTAAAAACTACAAAAGGAAAAGGGGAAGTAGGAGCAGCCAAGCAGTTTTAGTGAAATGTGCCGGCACATCTTTATTCTCAGCTTCTACCCACAGATGTGTATACAACATAGTGGCATTGCAAGCATTCCGAAGACTAAAGTCGCATTACAAGCATTCTGAAGACTAAAGTCGCTATACAGACATTCCGAAACTAAAGTCAGTTTACAAGTATTCCAAAGACTAAAGTTGCTTTACAAGCATCCCGAAGACTAAAGTCAGTTTACAAGCATTCCAAAGACTAAAGTCGCGTTACAAGCATCCCGAAGACTAAAGTCAGTTAACAAGGATCCCAGAGACTAAAGTCGCTTTACAAGCATTCCAAAGGCTAAAGTCAGTTTACAAGTATTCCAGAGACTAAAGTGGCTTTACAAGCATTCTGAAGACTAAAGTCGCAATACAAGCGTTCCGAAGACTAAAGTCGCTTTACAAATATTCCAGGGACTAAAGTCGCTTTACAAATATCCCAGAGACTGAAGTCGTTTTACAAGCATTTCGAAGACTAAAGCTGCTTAACGAGCATTCCGAAGACTAAGGTCGTTTTACAAAAATTCCGGAGACCGTTTAGGGGTGTAGCCTGTTGTGTACGGTGTAGTTCCTCACAGGTTTCGTCCATTTATCTCTGTGATTTAGGAATCCATCTGTTGAGAAAATTTGTCACCTGATTGAAGTAATTTAGTGTCAGTAAAGAACCTAAAATGGTACAAACCAATGGAAGATACGGTACAGTAACTGGTTTGCTTCATCGGCTTCCATTTCTCTTATTCTCACATTCAGTCGCAGTATCATGCATTCTCAACTGTTTTGGCCACATTTCCTTCCTAATATCTCCTCTTAGTCTTCTTTTTGAAGTGTTCCTTTTGTTCTTCAAATATTGCATTCTACTCCTAACTCCTCTACCCCCTTCCAGTCCCTTTTCCTCCCAGTTCCTTCCCTTCTAACCTAATTCCTTTTCTTCTTCTTCAAGCACTCGTCTTCTACAGAACTCCTTTTCCATCACCACATTTTATGTTCCTTCGTCGTCCTCGTATGTTC
>JAGKTI010010186.1:16545-29068 GCA_018397915.1 Birgus latro
CGTTGTGAGGTAAAACAGAATGACTTATACATTATACATTGGTTGTCTCAGGTTTTGATGTGCTGACTACAGGCGGTGATTTTTGGACTAATTTGAATAAAAATGAATTATATCAGCGTGGGTCCAATTCTCAGCCGTAACGGAGCTGCAATTAACAATGATCTTATAGGACAAAATGGTCCTTCTTATAATTCATGATTAGGTTATCAGTTATTGTAGCTCCATAAGAGCCAAGAATCACGTACTAAAGTTGGTAAGTCAAGTCCTGGGATACTCTATATACTTGTACAGGGTATATATAAAACGGAGAGCAAGGATAATGTAAAAACCCACATCATTATTTTGGATAACTTTCGGCCACCTCTATTACTATCTTCACACCCATAAAACAGAAAATTCATAGATATCTGTAACCTTCAATTTCCATGCATTAATGAAATGTAATCGGTAGAAGAACTTTTATCAAAATAATAAATCCACCACTTGAAACACCCAATGGTCTCGGCTGCTTAGAACAACAGAGTACAGATGTGTAGGTTGTGTTGCGTTGTGCTAGCGGTGTGCAGTAAAGGGACTGCATTATTCTCAGGCTGGTTTCTGAAAATGACTGGTTAGAATGCTGAAACTGTTCCTGTGTATTGTTTTTTAATGAGGAGATAGTTTGTCCTAAGTGACTAGCCTAAGTCCTCACTGACTCGACTTTCAAATTGCTATTCAGTCCTGCCTACGTACTTATTCGGATAAGCCGCAGTATGTTTATAGATGACAAAACTGAGGGCGATCAGAAAAGATCTTGCAACATAAACAGTGCTGTCTTTAGCCTGTCAGGGGTAATATGTGTTATACTGCTTAGAAAATTGTATTATCCACTTACAGAGGTTTGACTCTTGCTTACAGCGCAGAGAAACTACACTCCACAAGTCACTTTTTGTCCTTTGAGGGCTTGTTACAGAGAATAAAAACCTCGGAAGACTTAGGATATTTTTTTACTTTCCAGAGGCGTAGATATGTCAAAAATCTCTCAAATACTTAACTTTTATCATCGTTTAAGGAATACAACCTCAGTCTCAGACATTAATCAAGGATGCATTAGACTCTTTAAGAATAGATGCAGAGGTAGTAGCACTGTTATATCTAGACCAGACAGTTTAACGAAATTGTTATCACTGACCTAGCCATATCACCCACCACGGAGAAGAAAGAGGGAATCTCTCTCTCTCTCTCTCTCTCTCTCTCTCTCTCTCTCTCTCTCTCCCCTTAACCGATTAATAAAAAAAAGTAAATTGATAAGCACACACACACACACACACACACACACACTCTTTGCTTGACTCTTGAATTCGAGTGCGTTATCTTGGGAAACCCCCTCCCTCCTTTTCTACAGCACTAGATATGCCACTGGTCAAGGGAAGTGGAGGAGTGACCATGAAAGAGCTAGAATGAACGTGCAGGAAGATGGCTGAATGTGATGCTAGAAAGAACGTGAGCGAAAGTGACTGATAAACATGAATGTGAGCGACGTGCATGTGATCCTAGAAAATGAACGTGGATGGGCTGAATAAAATGAACTTGAGGGACGTTGGTTGAATGTGATACTGAGGAGAACGTGAGTCCTGATGGTGGCTGAGTAATTTGAACATGAGAAAAGTTGGCAGAATAATATGAACGCTAGGGATGGTGGGTTAATACAAAGCTAAAGCTAACTTGTGGGAAGATGGCTGGCTGATAGTGATACTAGAATGAAAGTTGGGGAAGCTGTCTGAATATGATGCTAGACTGGTGGAGAAAGTTGGGTGAATATATAACCAGAATGAACACGATGAAGATTGACTGTGTGATATGAACATAGGGGAAGTTGAGTATGAGACTAGAATAAATGTTAGAGAAACTAGTTGAATACTCGATGGACCTAGATAACGTAAGGAAAGTTGGCGAGTATGAAACTAAACTGAACGTGAGGGAATCTGACTGAATAATAACACCTGAATAAACACAAGGAAAGATGCATGGATTCAGGGAAATTGTAGGTGTGTGTAAAAGATTGGCAAGTGAGCTGAGAGACTGATAACAAGATGAGTTCCGGGAAACGAAGCGCTTGGCAGGGATGAAAGGGGTGGCATGCGAAGCCCACCCACGCCTCAGGAAAGGGAGGAATGTGGAAGTGCGTGTTGCACTGGGGGTGAAGGCTGATTTGTTAGTTTTAATTCTCTGTCTTCCTCACCCCGTCGTTAGATGGAGAAAAGGCGAGGGTTCTTATGATGATGATATCCCGATTTGCTTTTAACGGCTGGAACAGGAAGAGAGGTGAACTGAATGTGGTGTCTGTTGAACTGAGGTCGAGGGGTGATTTGTCAGTGCTTATTCCTCACATAGTCGTTAGTCGATGATGATGATAATGATGATGATGATTAATTCCGGATTTGCTTTTTCCTACTGATAGCTGAGGAGAGGTGAAGTGAATGGAGATGTGTCTGGTGAACTAGACGTGAAAAGTGATATGTTGGTGTTAATTTCTGACTTCCTCACCCAGACCTGACGTACGATAAGAGGTTAGGATGATGATGATGATGATGATAACGACATCCACATTTGCTCTTAACAACAGGAAGTGGAGGAGGAGAGGTGGAGTGAATGCCTGTTGAGCTGGAGGTGAAGAGTAATTTGTTAGTAATAATTCCTGATTTCCTCACCCAGTCATTATGTAGAAAGAAAGATTATGATGATGATAATGATGATGAATTTCGGGTTTGCTTTCAACAGTAGGAGGAAGAAGAGAGAATCCGCGAATGTGGAGGGGACTGGTGAACTTGTGGTGAAGGGTGATTTCTTTGTGATAATTCCTTAACTTGTACACCCAGTTCCTAAGTTGGAAAAAAGGTCATGTTAATAATGATGATGGTGATGATGATTGGAGAAAAAGGTTAGGTTAATGATGATGATGATTCGAGAAAAAGGTCAGGTTAACGATGATAATATTGATTTGGGAAAAAGGTGAAGTTATTGATGATGATGATGATTACGATGATGGTGTTGGTGATTTGAGATTTGCTGTTAATCACGGAGGAGAGGATTGGGAGACCGGATAGTGGTCTCTTGAACCGGGTGGGGGTGAAGGATGATCTGTTAGTGTTAATTCTTGACGTGCTTTTAACCCTCTGACGACAGGACCTCACCTCTAAACTGACTCACCCCTTTAATTCAGTGACGTAAAATTTAATTCTATCATTGCGGCTAGCAGATGGATTTTATAGCTTGGAGGGAGAGGGGGAGACCTTATAGTGAATTGTAGTGGAGGTTAATGGTCTCTAAATCATTCTAACCTCTCCAGTCCAAAAAAGCCTCTCCAAAGTAAATGCAGAGGTCTGGAGTAGAAGTGATGAAAATAAAGAAGAAGTGACTGGATTGAAGGGGTTGAATCCTCTCGTGCACTGTAAGAAGGTAGGACCCACCAGGCTTGATCGTGCTAAAGGAGTTATTGGATAGCAGAGAAAGTAGTTTTTAGCCCTTTCACTGCAGTAAGTCTCCTGTAACCTGGGCCCGTATTCTCGTCACCTGAGGAAGCTCCCAGACACATCTTCCTTACCGATTGATTCCTGGACGTGCCACGATAGTATTCTCTTGTGTGTTCTATTCGTATATGCAAACTATGCCAGTGTTAGAATGAAATAAGTGAAAATAATATTAAATGAATACTATGGCAAATAAATCGCTAAGGAAAAGGTGCTGGGGAGCCTCCTTAACCAACGAGAGTATGGCCCCTGTGTAAAGTCGGCCAGCGGTAGTAAGAAACAAAATTTCACCGTACTGAAGGGGCTAAAACAAGCTCACGATGGCAGTATGTTACTCCTGAACATTTTATTTTTATTTATTATTATTATTATTTGTGGACAGGAACAAAATTAATTCACTTCGCCGACAAGTGGACAACACGATTCTCAGTATGGAAAAAAAAAACAATCATTATGCGTTAGCGAGAGCGAATGCTTAGATACAAACCGTGACTTCCAGTGGCTCATCACTTCACTGCCACGACGTATTTTTGATGTTTTTGTTCTTGCTATTGCCAGACGATTTTAGCGAACGTAGGAGAGTGCCTTGGAAGTAAAGTGGTATATATGAAATCTAGCTAACCGCCCCAGTTGGAAAAATCTCTCTGATCTAAACAAAATCTTCCGGATATAGCAAGAATCACATAAAAACACTTCGGAGTAAAGGGGCGAATCCTACAAGCGCGAGAGAACGTTGGTAAGCTGAACAATACCGTCTGGCGGCGGCAAGATTGTTGCAAAGGATATTGAAGGGTCCAACTGGAGTTGTTTGTAACCCCTTCAGGGTGAGAGTTTTGCTTCAGTTGAGTGAAATCGTCTGGTGATAGCAAGGATAAAATGTTAGAGATACAATCGTACACAGGGAATTAACCTGTTCAGGCCGAAGGTGTGTGGGATATCATAATTATTCTTGCTCTCTCCGAACTATGATATTTTGATTGGGAGATATTGTGCTCTCCTAAGCTGAGTAGAACGGTCTTGGATCATCAAGAATATATTCGAAATACGTCGTCGTATACACGGATTTAACCCCTTGAAGCCGATGACGTCTTTAATAATTTTGTTCCTGTACCTCCAGACAGTTTTATTCAACGTGGGAAAGATCTGTAGTTGTGAAGAGTTTTTTCAAGCCTATAGCTATCCCGTCACGTACTAAAAGTCTCCCCTAAGTAGAATAAAATCATCTGGTGATAGCAACGGTATGCTAAAATATACATCATTGGACTCTATGGGTAAAGGATCTAGGTAGTGAATTATGTGGTTAATTTAGACATTCCTAGGAACATATCACTGCAGTATTTCCCAGACGCATAAAACTCTCTTCCTGTGGGCTAAGGTGACTTCTAGTGTCATTTTTCACGCAGTTTGTTTTGCCTGTTTATGTATTTATCAACAGTGTGATAATGATAAATATGATGATGATGATGATGGTGGTGATAATAATGATGTTGGAACTCATATAATCAACTCAGCATCACCCACAACTCATAGCTTCACCTCAGCATCACCCACAACTCATGTCATCACCTCAGCATCACCGACAGTTCATATAATCACCTCAGCATCACCCACAACTCATGTCATCACCTCAGCATCACTGACAACTCATACATCACCTCACCATCACCTCAGCATCACTCACAACTCATATTACCATCTCATCACTCATCATCACCTCAGCATCACTCACAACTCATCACCTCAGCATCATTCATTTGTTCATGTTATCATCTCTTCATCACTCTGGAGCCTGTTATCATCACCTTAGCATCACTCGCAACTCCTATCATCACCTGATCACTAATCTAATCTCTAATTCTCAGATGGGCATAAGATAACTTTACCTCATTATGATTTGCGAGTATTGCTTCTCTTCAACATTCTTACATCACCTCAACATTCTTAAATTACCTCAGTGTTCTTACATCACCTCAACATTCTTAAATTACCTCAGTGTTCTTACGTCGCCTCAAATTCTTATGTCACCTCAACATCCTCACACCACCTCAACATTCTCATATCACATCAACATTCTCACATCACCTCAACATTTTCACATCACCTCAGCATTCTCACATCACCTCAACATTCTCACATCACCTCAGCATTCTCACATCACCTCAACATTCTCACATCACCCCAGCATTTTCACATCACCTCAGCATTCTCACATCACCTCAGCATTCTCACATCACTCCGCCATCTCCACCTGCACTTCAGTAAACCTAGGTCAGAATAGAAACGCACCTCTCCTTGTACCCATCTGTCCCACTTTTATATGTTCACTTTTAGCACTATTTATTTACTCATCAGTCAGGATTTCAGAGGTACATTGTATTTTTGTGTATCGTCTACTCTCTTTGTTTAAACACTTTGAGGAGTGAATATTTCCCTAGCCGGAGTGTATTTATCCGGCATTGGCAGAATCGAATACCTTTAAGGTCCGGATACTCGTCAGCCTGAGGGACATGCTTACACCTTTTTCTCAGCTGTTATGTAAGAAGTGTTAGAAAGTTTCATGAATACGAGCCTAAGCGTGACATCACCCTTGAATATGTGAGCGTCACTTTTCTTAAATAGTATGATTATATTTATTTATTTCTTAAAGAACGTGAGTCAGTATCATTAAGCGAAATTCACATAATCCCTTTATTGCAACATTGTTTTCGAGTCATCGCTTGCTGGTGGTATGAATGAAGTGTGAAGCTCGGGTCTTACTGGATTTCATGGGGATTATTTCTTATCTTCCTTAATGAGTAAAATTCTTTGCCGGTATAAAAAAAAAAAAAAGAGGTATATAAGCTGCCCCCGTACTAAAGGTGATATCATTGGGTCACAGTATTGGCCTGGTCCAAACGATGACGTCATTTTGTCCTTCCCACCTCCAAATATTTCATTCAGCTTAGAAAAGGCCTGTCTTATTGGAAGGATTAAAAACAGTCTCCGTGAACTCCTCCGCTGTCAGGCGTGTCACCTTATGCTGAACAAAATCACCTGACGGTAGGAAAATATAGCAAAAAGGCGTCACCGTACTGAAGGGGTTGAAGTTCATAATATTACGTGCGAGAGTGGGAAGGTGTGAACAAACCGTTTATTTTTTACGATAATTTCTGAAACACGTGGTGATGAAAGAACGTTATTTGACTTTTTTGTATCGCATTGACACGCTCTGGAATGTGTGGTACAAGGTGATCACATCTAACAGTTAGCTACAGATGACCGTCAAAAATTAGGGGTTTGCTCACCACTTGGCGTACTTCGTTTAAAAAATACGACCGCGGAAAATCCCACAACACAGCTTCATGTCGGATTTCCGGAGCGCCATGTCCTGAAATTCCAGCTGCGAAACCTCTTCAGTCTGATGACGTATTTATAAGAGTTTTGTACTCGTATTTTGCTGCTACCATGCAATTTCATTCAACCCACGAAAGCCGCATAGCAGTGATGGCGGCTTCAATAAAACCTTCCAGCAACGAAAAGTCTATCCTGTAATATCAGATTGTCATTGGATGACAGGAATAAAACAAATGCACCATCGGAGTGAATAGTTAACCCTTTCACTACGGTAACAGCTTTGCTTGCTATATTTAGACGATATTATGCAGCATAGGAAGGACTCCTCGTTGTGACGGGATTAGAAATAATTTCAGTTAATCCCTTCGTTACCATAGGTCTTCTTTGAGATGAATAAAATTGTCTAAGAGTAACAAGGGCAAGATAAACAAGAAGGTGAACTTAGGGAGTGCAACACTCGCGACCTACATTTGCTCTAAGGGACGAACTGTTAATTTTGATCTGACCTTGACATGCGACCAATTGTCCTCAAATTTGATTCACAGAATCCTTGCCCAATCCACTGCTCCCACTAAGTTTGGATCAAATCAGATCAAAATTGTTTTCGTTGACCTTGTCCTGTGATCTTGCCCGTGGTTTATTGCTCTCGGATTCAGATAATTTCATTATTGTGTGACCCTCAACCCTTTCAACCACAGAGTTTTCCCATAACCGAATAATACCTGTTTGAGTTATAGGGTTAAATCTTTGACTATGTGTATGACCTTGATCTTTGACATTGTACACAGAATTCATTCTTGCATTACCCACAGCCCTTCCACCAACTTCCGTCTGAATCGGATCAGAAGGATTTAAGGTGATTTTGCCATGTGACTGTCCTTTGACTTAGTATTCTTAGAAACTGTACATCATCTCATGGGAAGGCCATCTACCCTTCCGCGAAGCTTGGTTCAGACAGGTTAAAAACTGTGTCAGTTATTTTGTTATTACACTAATAGACAGAACGACACAATTACGCGGGATAAAACAATTCCCCACGCAGGTGTCAGCGAGGGTGAGTATAAACAAGACATCACCGTATGACAGGTGTTAATGCTGATTTTATTTCACTTCGTTATGTTATAGATCTTGTCTGTAGATGAGAGAGAGAGAGAAAGAGAGAGAGAGAGAGAGAGAGAGAGAGAGAGAGAGAGAGAGAGAGATTTGCTTATTAGTCAGGGGATATTCCATGTATTACATCTGGTGGAGGAGTACCGGTATGTTTTAAACTGAAGTATTTATCCGTATTGTAAATACATGCTGAGTGCAGTCTTAGTTGGGAATGCGTCAGCACCATACAGCAAGCGTGATTCATGTCTGCCTGGCTTGAGCTACTCTTGTATGTGATGCACCTACGTGACTGAAGTCTAGTTTGTCGATGCTTACTTCTGTTACTTTCCCCATGCCAAAAAGACACGTCATACAGCGGCGTGTAATGGAAGGAGCTTCAAACTTTAGTCTCTAAGCAGGATACTGTAGTCAATTCATTTTCTCCTGATAAAAGCAGAGTCTTAGTTATGGGGTAGGAATAATTCTCCATGATTGCTAGTCGTATCTACCCTCCAACACTCGTTTGTCTACACTTGGCCATCAACAGTGTGGGTTAGCGGGTCTTTGTCAGGGTAGAATAAACGGGCAGTAGCTGTCTTGCTGCCGTGATTTTGCCATCTAACCCCATCATTGTGATACTTTTCGAAATAGGATAATTTCCAAGTCGATAATACTAGATCAAACACAAGTCATTACTTGTCACTTATCATTTGCTGTGTACCCTACTCCTTGATCAGAAGAAAGGCGTACATCACGATACTGACTCGTTCAATCTGGTTGCGCTTTTTTTCGGTTTTTTTTTTTTTTAAATTTAATTCTTGCTGCTTTCAGACGATTTTATTCAGCTTTAGGGAGACGAGTAGTGAAGGGGTAAATGAAGGCTATAATCTGACCCCTCCAACTCGAGTAGTTTATGGCGCATTAAGTCGTGCAGAGATAGCAGTAATATAAATAAAGTGTTGCACTGAAAGGGTTACCGCCAGCTTCGTCACGACCAAACTATCTGTCTTCACCCCGAACGTCCTCAGTAAACCTTTGTTCTTGGGAATATACGTGATAAATTTGATAATGTTGCTCGCATTCTTTATTGGGGCATTTGGGTTCGGCGGTGGAGCGGTCTTTTCCACCTTGATGTATCCCTTTATTACTCCAAATGTAAGCCTGTCCCGTTAGTGAGATTTAAATGTAATGTATTCTCTATTTGGTCGGCCGGTTTAATTAAGTAGCTGTAAAAAGGATATATATCACCTCATATTTCCATAGGCATTCACATAAGCTGAAATTGGTTAGAATAACATCACTCAGGTATTTATGGAGAATACTTAGGAGGTATAAAAATGGAAGAATCTATCAGTGTGCCTAGTTCGGCTCCAGAATCCCTGCCCATAATGTGGACTAATACACGCCCTATCCGTACTTTGCGGGTCCTGAGGAACAACTGATCCACAGGTCTGGGGGTTGTAAGTGGTGCAGAAGACTTTGTAGTGTCTCCCACCTTTGTGCTCTTCCTTCCTTCGCCTTCCTTCCATCTCTCTACCCTACTCTTTCTTTCCCTATGACCCTTTACGTTCTTCTAACATTCAGTTTTTACTTCCGGGAATATCTCTGTGAGCGGCTCAGTCCTTCTGTCATTAGTTAACGTTTTTCGAATGTAAGTTGCTTCACTTCCGTAGATTTTAGCCAAGTTCCATGTTGCGGCCCTGATGGTCCTGCATCTGTCTTTGTACTTGTTCAGTATTCCCAGTATCTCATTTTCCCTCTTTCTTGCAGTCCCTTTCTTTTCCCTATTTTTTTCTCCTTCTTCCTTCTCTCCTTCACTCTTCATATTCCTTCCATCAGTCCCCTATATTGAGGAAAGTGTGAAAATTGTTCAGTATTCCCAGTATCTCATTTTCCCTCTTTCTTGCAGTCCCTTTCCCCTATTCTCTTTCCCATCTTCCTTCCCTCCTTGACTCTTCATATTCCTTCCATCAGTTCCCTATATTGAGGAAAATGTGGAAACTACTAAAACTTTTTTATTTTAATGTGCAAATACGTTTAATTTACGATATCCGTTTTCGTAACACCAGTTTAATTTAGACCATCAAATATCTTTAATTATTTCAGCAAGGGGACGTTGCATTTATCTTATTCATGCTCCTTCCAGATTTTTTTTTATTTAGCTTTGGAAGGAACTCTGGCAGTAAAAGTGTTAAAGGAGCCTATGTCATATTCCTACAGATCAGAAAGCCCATCATAGACAGAATAAAATAGTCTGGTGAAAGTAAGAATGGTATTTATGAAAGACATCCCCTTAGTGAAGGTGTTAGGTGGTTCACTTAGGTATTGGCAGGTGTAGGGGACAAGACACGGGGCCATATCATCAACACTGAGAACGCGAATATGTGGACAAACCTTCATTTTTCGACGATAATTTCTGAAGTATCTGCTATGATGACAGAGCATTTGATATAGGATGCAGACAGATCACATGTAACAAAAACAAGTGTTTCACAAAACGTCCGTCAAAAATTAGGGACTTGCTTAAACTTTTGCGCACTCAATTTCAATGTCCCATGGTATTTGATTATGGACCTAATTCATCAGCACCATCCTTATCTCCATCTTGACCTAACACTGTTGGCCGCCGCATCGTTTATCTGCTGAAATTTTCCTGCTTGTTACGTCCTCCTCCTTATCACTCGAATACCCGATATCGGCTGCAAGAGCTGGGGTGAGGCCGTCCGCCCTTATACTGTATGTCTTAACCTATTGAGTTGTCCGTGAGGAGGGCGTTATCTTTCTCACCTTGGACCACCCACGTAAGTGGGATCAGTCGCTAGTGTCCATGTGTGTGTGTCGTGCTAAGTATCAGGAGTGACTTTGTATTGGTTATGAATTACTGAGTGTATCGGGTTCAGGTTTAGACGTGCCTGGAACCACAGTAACAACAGCAACTTCATCATCGTCAACAGCAACATCAACATCAACAACAACAACAACATGAACCATTGTGTGATTTTCTTTTTCATACACCATTTGGCAGCGGAACACCGTACTTTGCGTTTTATACTGACTCTTATTATGCATATAAGAAGCTTGACACTACAGAAATGTAAAACAAATTTATCGCAATGTTTTAACTGAGAATCATAGCCTTTATTCCCAGTTTTTCTCTTTTTTTTTTCTTTTTAGTTGCTTCTTTTTTCTCCTTTTTTCAGCTTCCTGCGTACTATATCCTTCACCTCATAGAAGCTCACTACAGTTATAGGATTAAGAGGGAGAATTAATGAGGAATGGAAAGGAGGGAGGATGGAGAGATGAGAACGATAATATTTTAGTTTTTGAAGATTCACCCTGACGAATGAGATAACGGAAGTGTTTGATGAGGGAGGAGATGAGAACGATGCAGCGTCGATAATTCTGATATCACATCTCAAGTGACCCAGACATCGGCTGGTGATAAGCAGGGCTGGTTACTGGGTGCATGCGAGGAACAAAAGAAATGCATTCTTCTTCGCCCACCTTAATTTGACGGTATTTTTCGTCCTTTTGCAGCTATATTCTGCATACTCAGTGGCAATAAAACGATACTATGACTCCATATCTTTTCCTTAGCATTATTTTTTGTGTCTAGTTCATTCTCTTTTTGGCGGTGTTTATTGTCCTTTTGCAGCTTATTCCCGTATTTTAGTGACATAGACAATGCAGTGGCTCTTCTTAATGCTTAGCACTTCTTGGTGACTAGCATTAGATGCTAATCTGTTGTTGCAACTGAGCATTCAAGATGGAGAGGTGGCAGTTTCAGGTCTGGTTAAAGTAAAAAGAACATGGTGATTGAGAGCTCCAGATCATCGTTGGTCTTCTCCCAATAATTTACTTGAGTCCGGTGACGTATTTCAGTGATGTATTACTCTTTCCTTTACCGAGATTAGTTATTATTGCTCTCAGTGGCCTTCTTTGTAACTCATTCCCAGCACTGCTATCTTATTAATTTTTAGTATCCAAAAACACAACGGGAAGTAAACTGAATACTCACATACACTGAAGATCCAGCAGAATTTGGTTAAATCTGTAATCTGTTCATTTTACCTTGGCGTAAAGTTGTCATCTTTCCATCTTGAGTGGTGAGAAATAACGAGAGGCTAACAGAAGAATATGGTGCTAGTTACGAAGAAGTAATATGGAAAGGAAATAGAATCGTAGTACTGTCGTATTGTGACACTGAGTTACGGGAATAGGCCGCAAAAGGACGAAAATTTCCACCAAGTTAAAAGTGAACGTCAATTATAAATCTTATTATTTCCACTGTATATAGCGTTATTGGGTCGCCAGTTCTCTTACACCGCCACGACAGTCATGTTATAATGTAATCAGATCTTGGTAAACTAACTCAGAATAAAACATGCATTGAAATATCGCGTCGTTACCTCAGAACTCCACAAGTGTAAAGGGATTATTGACCAGGACTGTACTGCACATGCCAAAACGAGTATCATGTCGTATTATGTGAGTGAAAAGAAAACTTGAAGCGAGTAATCTATAGTATTTCATTGATGCTGAGACTGTGAATGGTGTTCAGAAAGTTAGTGAAAATATAATTCGAGAGGATG
>JAGKTI010010187.1:0-29067 GCA_018397915.1 Birgus latro
TGTGTAATTATTTTAGGGGTAAAAGAAAAGAGTATCACGATAAGATCCGAAAGAGAAAGAGAAGAATTGAGTAAAGTTAAAGAAATATTATCAGTAGTCATGGAGGGTAACAATGAAGCCCTAGAAGAGATTGAGAAAGTGTTTAGGTTAGGTAAGTATGAGGAAGGAGGGGCAAGGCCATTGAAGGTGAAGTTTAAGTCCCAGGCAATAGTAAATGAAATCATGAATAGGACATGGAAATTAGCAGACAAAGAGGGGTTCGAAAATGTCTGGTTAAGGAGAGATGCAAATGAGGAAGAAAGAGCCAAAATAAAGGAGTTAGTAAAGGAAGCTAAGGCAAAAAACGAACAAAGAACGGAGAAGGAGAAGACAGTGTTTTATTGGAGAGTTATGGACCAGAAATTGAGGAAGTGGTACCGACGGAGAGGAGGAGAAAAGACGGTATAAGTAATAACGAAAAAAGTTTAAAAGTGGCGTACACTAATGTTGATGGATTAATATCGGCAATGTTAGAAATCAACGATTTCTTGAGGGTACAAGAACCTGATGTTATGTGCTTTGTAGAGACCAAGTTAAGGGAGAATATTGATATCCATATGGGAGATGGCAAATACAAATTGTGGAGAAGAGACAGAAAAGATAAAATGGGAGGAGGAGTGATGATAGCAGTGAAGAATAACTTAAATATAGATTCTGTGGAAATGGGAGAGGGTAGGGCTGAAGTGATAAACATGAAATTAGAAACTGGAGAGAACTGTAAGAGAGATATAGCAGTAGTATATGTTCCACCTAAGACAAGAGCATGGACTGATGATGAATACCAGGAGATGTTGTCAGACATGGTTAGTTACCTACAGAAAGTGATTGAGAAAAGCAGCAATATAATTCTAATGGGTGATTTTAATTGTAAAGAGGTGAACTGGGAGGAATGGGACTCAGGAGGCGGCGAAGACTCGTGGGGCACTATATTGTTAAACATTGTGATGAATAATGTAATGACACAGTGGGTCAAAGAAGAGACAAGATTCCGAGGTGATGACACCCCAGCAAGATTAGATTTACTGCTAACCAAAGAACCTGACATAATTGAATCCTTGAAATATATGTGTCCTATGGGAAAAAGTGATCACGTGGTCATTGAGTTCCAGATGATAATAGGGAACGTGGTGCCAAGAGATGAGCTCCATAGGCAGGGAAGATACAACTTTGGGAAAGCAAACTTTACGGAATTGAGTAAATTTTTTGAAAATGCAGATTGGAGAAAATTCAGAGAAACAAGAGAGATTCAGAGGAAGTGGGATATCTTTCTAGACCTCTATAATTCAGGAGTGGATAAATATGTTCCAAGAGTAAGTGGGAAAGAATACAGGAAAAAGGAGTGGTTTAACAGAAGGTGTATTATAGCAAAAAAAGAGAGGAACATGGCATGGAACAAATGGAGAAAGAGAGGTAATAACAGAACAAAGGAAGAATATAAAAGAACTAGAAATGAATATACAAGAATTCGTAGAGAGGAAGAAAGGAACTTTGAAAAAGGTATAATCGACAAATGTAAGGATGAACCAAAATTGTTTTATAGATTTGTTAATGGCAAATTGAAGCAAAAGGAAGGAATCACCAAACTGAAAGTAGAAGGAGAGGTCTATAATGATGCGGCAATGCAAGCTGAAATAATGAACAAACGTTTCCAATCAGTTTTTACTAATGAAGGGGAGTTTGTGGAGGGGGAGGGAGTGACTAGGAGTGTAGTGATAAAAGATATAAAAGTGGAAGTGCAGGAAGTGTACAAATTACTGGAAACTCAAGATGTAAGGAAAGCCCCAGGACCAGATGGAATTTCAAATTGGGTACTGAAGGAATGCAGAGACCAACTGGCAGATAAGATTCACAGTTTAATTGTGTGTTCACTGGAAGAAGGGAAAGTGCCTCGGGAATGGAAGAGAGCAAATGTGGTACCAATTTATAAGGGAGGAAACAAGGAAGAACCCCTGAACTATAGACCAGTGTCCTTAACCAGCATGGTTGCAAAATTGTGCGAGAAGATTCTGAAAGATAGGTGGATAAAATATCTGGAAGAGATGAATATTTTGACTGAAAGTCAGTTTGGATTTAGAAGTGGAAGGTCATGTGTTTCCAACTTGTTGAGCTTTTACTCAAGAGCGATTGATGTGCTACAGGAGAGAGACGGTTGGGTGGATTGTGTATATTTAGATTTGGAGAAGGCCTTTGACAAGGTACCCCATAAGAGACTAATGTGGAAACTAGAGCATATAGGAGGACTGAAGGGTAACCTCCTGGAATGGATGAAAGACTTTTTGAGAGACAGACAAATGAGGACAGTAATAAAGGACAGGATGTCTGGATGGAGAGAAGTAACAAGTGGTGTCCCACAGGGCTCGGTGTTGGCACCAGTAATGTTCCTGATTTACATAAATGATATGGTAGATGGAGTAAACAGTTATGCAAGTCTGTTTGCTGATGATGCCAAGATCTTGAGGAAGGCAGAGGTTGAGGAGGACTGTAAAATGCTGCAGGAGGATCTGGATAGGATACATGACTGGAGCCGGATGTGGGAAATGAAATTTAACGCAAAAAAATGTAAAATATTGGAAATGGGTAAAAGCACCAAGAGACCATCACTGAACTATATGATGGGTAATGAACCAATCACAAAAGCGAGAGAAGAGAAAGATTTAGGAGTGCTGTTCCAGGATAGTTTGTCACCTGAAAAACACATCAACAAGATAGTTAGAGAGACATAAAAACTCTTGACCAACATAAGAGTGGCATTCCATTACATGAATGAAGAGATGATGAAAAAACTGATAGTGGCCATGATCCGCCCCAGGTTAGAATATGCGGCAGTAGTGTGGTCCCCACACAAAAAGAAAGATATAAACAAGATTGAGAGAATACAAAGAACAGCAACCAAGATGGTCCCCAGTTTGGCAGATCTGTCATATAGTGAGAGGCTAGAAAGGCTGGATTTGCCATCCTTAGAGGAAAGGAGAGAGAGGGGTGACATGATTGCAGTGTTCAGGACCATGATGGGAGTAGATAAAATTGATAGAGAAGATCTGTTTTTATGGGATAAGAGAGCAGCAAGAGGACATGGACTGAAACTGAAGAAGCCGCGCTGCTTGAAGAACATCAAGAAATATAGTTTTCCGTATAGATGCATAGACCTGTGGAATAGACTGGACAAAGAGATCGTTTAGTCTAAAAACTTAAATGAGTTTGAAGTAAAATTTGACTAACTGAGAAAAAGAGACGGGACCCCACGGGCGTAGCTCATTTCCTGTATATCACAATTAGGTAAATACTCTCTATCTATCTATCTATTGCCAGACGCCCATGTCGCTCTGTCCACCGCCCTTTCACTGCCCAGCTCCCAGCTCACACCCCCCTCTCTTACATACCTCTCCACTCCATCCTTCCATCTCATCCTCGGCCTCCCCCTCCCTCTCCACCCGTCCATCACACTCACATACACTCTCCTCATCAGTCTTTCACTCTCCATCCTCTCCACATGCCCAAACCACCTTAATGTGTTTCTCCTAACACTTCCTATCACATCCACACCACAAAGTTCCTTCACTTCCTCATTTGTCAGTCTGTCTCTCCATGTGACCCTACATGCTCCTCTCAAATAACTCATTTCCACTGCTCTCACTCTTGACTTCTGTCCCTCCGACAGGGTCCAAGCTTCACTTCCATATGTTAGAGTTGAGATCACAATACTGTCATGTAGTAACTTTTTCATTTCCATGCTCACTTCCCTGTTTCTTATCACTGCTTTCAAGGAACCAGCAACCTTCCTTCCCTGCTGCACCCTTTCAAGCATTTCATCCTCTAGACTTCCATCCTTACTCATCACAATACCCAAGTACTGAAATGCACTCCCATTCTCCATATACTCCCCATCCAATCTCACTGTACATTCAATGACTTCACTTCTCTCGAAGACCATCACTTTACTCTTCCCTACATTCACCTTTAGATTCTGATTTTTACAAACTCTCCCAAACTCATCTGCCAAGCCTTGCAGCTCCCCTTAACAACACAGTATCATCTGCAAACAACAGTACAAGGAGTTTCCAAACACAGCCCTCTCTCACTAGGGCCACTCCAACGTCCACTGCCATACCTTGTATCTCTTTTATAACTCCATCCATATACAGATTGAACAACCATGGAGACATGACGCATCTTTGTTTTAATCCAACCTTCAAATGGAAAAATTCACTCAGTTTGCCATCTACACGCACTGTGGCCTAAGCACCCTCATACATACTCTTCACTGCCTTCAACAACTTCTCCTCTACTCCATATATTCTTAATATTTTCCATAATCCTTGTCTATCCACCCTGTCATATGCTTTCTGCAAATCCATGAAGGCTGCATACAACTTCTTTCTCTTCTCTTGAAACTTTTCCACTAAAGATCTAAGAATGAATATCTGATTTACACAACCTCTTCCCTTCCTAAAACCTACCTGTTCTTCTCCAACTAATTCCTCTGTTATTTCCCTAACTCTGTCAATAAGTATCCTACACAATATACTTTCCTATTACACTAGGAAGGCAAATGCCTCTTTGATTACCACACACTTCTTTTTCCCGTTTTCCTTTGTACAGGGGAATAATTACACCTGACTTCCAATCCTCCGGGAGTCTACCTTCCTCCCAGGCCAATCTGCACACCTTCCACATCCATTCTATTACTATCTCTCCCTCATGCCTCAGCATTTCACCACACACTTCGTCAATTCCTGGGGCTTTCCCCATTTTAACTTTCTTCATTGCTTCCACAACTTCCATCCTACTGATTCCTTCCTCTCTTCTCACAACCCTCCTTTTCCCAGCCATTCCCCAGCCACTTATACTTGCATTAATTTCATTCTCTATGTTCAACAATTCATTAAAGTGTTCTCTCCATCAGTTCACTTTCTCTCCCTTCTCCACTAGTAATCTACCATTTTCTCATTCACAACTAACTTCTTTGGCACCCTGTCTAACTCTCTTTACCTCTTTCCAGAACATTTTCTTACATTCCCTCCACTTTACACTCAAATTCCTTCCAAATTCCTCATCCACTCTCTTCTTACTCTCTCTTACTAATCTTTTCATCTCTCTCCTCCTCTCTACATAAAACTCTCTCTTCCATCTCTCAACTTCTTCGACGCCCCTGTTCCTCATCCACTCATTTTATGCTTTCCTCTTTTGTGCCACAGCCTCTCTCACCTCTTCAGTCCACCATGCTGTTCCCTGAACCCCCTTTCGTCTTCTCTTCACCCCACACACCACCTCAAATGCTGCACAGATTTCTTCTGTGAATATCTTGCACACACCTTCCACGTCCCCCATCTACTCCAATCTATATTTACCCAATCACTCCTCCACTTCTCTTTTATATTCAGCCTTTATTCCATCCTCTTGTAATTTTTCTACCCTCCTTGTAAGAACTATTTCCTCTTGTCCTTCCCTTCTTCTCTTTCTCCATTTTGTTTGGACCCTGATTCTGACCACCACTTGGTGGTGGTCAGAAAGTCCACTCCCCCAGCCTCTATATACTCTTGCATCCATTACACATCTTCTCATCCTTTCATCCACACACACAGTCAATCATTGCCTTCCGTTCATTCAGTTCACCATCAACCCTTCTCAACACTCGCCATGTATATCTATGGATCATTTTGTGCCTGAAGAGGGAATTATCTATCACCAACCCCCTCCCGGCACAAATGTCCACTAAGGCACTGCCATTCTCATCCATCTCTGCAGGCACACCCCACTCACCAACAACTCCATCCACCTTCATATTCCCTACTTTTCCAGTCATATCTCCAATCAGAAACACTCCCTCATTCCTTTCAAACTTTTCCAAGCACGCTTCCACATTTGTCCAGAATTCTTCTCTCACTCTACTTACATGATCTTGCACTGGCACATACACACACACACAATTGCCCACATTTGTAGTCCAACTTTCACTCTTACCCACATAATCCTTGACCCAACTGATCCATATTCTCTTATATTCTCCTTCCATCTGTTACTCACAGCAATGCACACTCCTTCTTTTGCCCTCTCATTCTCACCTACTCCCATGCATATACCCCATCCATACTCTCATTCTCTCACACTCTCACCTAGTCATTTAGTTTCAGTTAGTCCACATATATCCACTTTTGCACCCTCAAGCACCTGTACAATCTCTCTCTCTTTCACCTTGTCATTCATACCCCTTACATTCCAGGTTGCAATCTGTAACAAGTCCTCTGTCTGGTCCTTTGCTGTCAACTTTTGGTCAGTCCTGGTCCGAGGCTTCTTGTTCGTATTTTTAGTTAGGTAAATACACACACACACACTGTTCTGTCTGCCACAAGCATCAAGGAGAAGCATACATGTAAGTAGAATTTTTTTCTCAGTAATAAAGCAAGATGACCACCATCGTTAGTAAAGCGAATATCAAAGGAGTTAAGGAAAGGGATAAAGGCAGAAAACAGGATGATGATTTCTACCAGGAACTGGTTGAAATGGAAACATAAGAAACTAGGAGAGTGGATGAACAAATTGGAAGAGGCCATTTCAGAGTGAAAATGATGAAATTAAGAAGCATATGCACATGGAGAGGGAGGAAAATGAAAAAGTAGTAGTGGAAATAAACAAGAAAGACACAACAACAGATAAGCTGTCAGATGAAGTAGTTTCACTTAGAAGGAAGATTACTGAAATGGCAAGTACAGTTGTCAACCATGAGAGTATTATGGAGGAGCTCAGAAATTATGCAGAGAGAATTAGGGAAGCAAGCAGTCTGACAGACAAAAGTAGTGATATTGAAGAGAAGATAACCCAGGTGAATGAAGTGATGCAGCTACAAAGATGATGTGGAAACTACATATGCTGAAATGGTGAAAATAAAGAAAAAAAATAGAAACAAAAATAAAAAAAAAAGCATTAGAAAGGAAGTGAAAAAAATAATCCAAAACAACCCAAAATTGGTCAAAGATTCAGCAGATATCAACAAATCTATAGTAATCAGTGGTATAGATAAGGAAGAAATAAAAAATAAAATTTTGAGAGACAAAAAGGAGATGGCAAATATAATGAGCATACTGATGGAAGTATCAGAGGAAATCTGTAATAAAGACATAAAGGAACATAAATGGCTAGGGAAATATGAGAGAAAGAAGTCAAGGCTCCCGAAAGTAACCTTCCAGAGTGTGAATACTGTACAGGAAATACTAAAAAATGCAACAAACTCATGGAAAAAGAGGAATTTAAAGAAGTATGGATAAAACGATGCCTAACTCAAGAGGAATTGGGAATACTAAAGGAGAAGAGGGAGGAGGCAAAAACAAAGAATGAGGGAAGATAAGATGAAGAGAAGAGTACAGTTTTTACAAAGTAATTGGACTGCAGGTACGAAAGTGCTACATAACCAACAGGGAATAAAAAGGAGGAAAGTAATAGACTCAAGTTATGGCAAGTATATAAACAAGATCGGCCTGTTGAAAATGGCCAAAAATGGTGGGTCCGGGTGAAGTTGATTTATGCCCATAAAAGTAATCCTTCAACATCCTCTCATATGCCTGTGAAATATTACTTCTGAAAACCGAGTAAAAATTTGTCAATTTTTACCTTATTTCAAACTTTCATGGGACATCTGGGAGGAGGTGACATGGGGGTGGGTGGGTGTTGCCTATAAAATGACCATATGGCTCAATAAAACCACCTAAATATTTGAATATATTGTCATCCACGTGCTAGCAGGCAACTCTGTCACTAGGTGGCAAATACATATGGCAAAACACACAACAAGCCAGATGAGTGACAGCCTTTGTCGAGAGGAGATGTATGTCCTTCTTCATTGAGTCCTCTCACTTGGTTACCTTTTGCTGGGTTCTTACCACTTTTTTCCCAATTCTGATTTATACCACCATATTGGTCAAGACCTGCAGAAAATCTGAACAGCCAAGATGCACAAGAGGAAGCAGGCAGTGCTGAGGAAAGCTACAGTAATGAAGAAAATTTGCCTCTCTCCCAGGACCACCAGACCTCCAACCGCCACCAAGGCACCTCCACCTTCCACCACCACCACACCTCCACCTCCCACCACCACCACACCTCCACCTCCTGCCACCACCAGCACAGCCCCACTGCTCGCCACCTCTGCACTTCCAGTCGTTGCCCCAGCCATCACTGCAGCACAGCACTACACCAGGGCCGCCACTGCACCACCAGTGGCTGCCACAGCCAGCTCTGCAGCACTGCACGCAGTCACCATGCCTACTCCTGTCGTGCCACGTGGCAGACTACGTTCTTGGGGCTTTCTGAGTCACCTTGGAGGTGATGACACCCACTACTGTACAGTGTTAGGCCCTTCCAAAAACAGCATGGAGATGAGGTAGACTTCAGTGTTGGGCAATTTTGAAACACCTTGGAGACGACAAGGCAGACAATAGTGTCGGGCCATTCTCAGTACACCTCCTCGCAACAATGTGTTCTCAAACTTTTCAACTAGCTCACTAACTACTGGTCATACAAGGTTCCTTGATATACCAATCGAAAGGGTTTAAAAAGTTCTGTAAGGTGTCCCAGGCATTTTATTCTACTCCCCCCTGTTCATGCACAGCATGTTTGCAAAGTTGGCGAAACTTTGAGGGTCATTGTCTCGAAATGTAACTTAGTGACCTTTGAGATCGACAGGCTCATTTACTATTGGCCATATGAAGATCATTTATATACCACTCGAAAGCCCGTGAAAAGTACTGTTAATTCAACTCATCAAATTATTATACACCTCCCCATTCATGCACAGCATTTCATCAAAATCTGACTTGGAGGGATCTAATTTTATCTAATTTCCTCATCACCTAGTGTCGTAATTAGATATGAAATCACAAACTTACGAGCTGGAATTCAAGACACACCTTCTGTGATTTGTGTGAACACCAAAAATATATGATACAAGGCATTTTTTAGGACTACATCGATTTTTAGCAATGGTAATCAGTTTAACCGAATGTGTCAATAATTCAAAACTAATCTACCAAATATCAATTGTTCAGTACCGATCGTTATCTCTAATAGATCTCTATAAGAGTCCCAAATCTCATTGAAATCGGACGAAATCTACTGATACGTTCAGGGTAACAATCGGACGATCCCCTTAAGTTGATGTACTCAAATGTAGATGGAATGGTGTCTAAATTATTATAGACAGAACACTATACCAAAGAAATGGAACCACATATTAATTGCCTAACTGAAACAAAATTAACCCCAAAGATATCAAATGATACCCAAAACTTAGAGAAGAGAAAGAAATTTAAGAAAGGGAGGAGGAATTATAATCTTAACAAAGAAAAATCTACAAGTCAAAGAAATAAACTAGATATATCCTCACAAGTAGAAATGATTGCATTGGAGATTAACACATCTGAAGGGAAATTAATTATGACAAATTTATACATGTCACCCACAACAAACACTTTGGAAGGAGGCAAATATGAAGATGTGGCAGAGAGTAATATTCAGAGTTTAAGAGCATTACTACATAGAATGGAAAGCTATCTATCTATTGCCAGACGCCTTTATCCCGTACAGGGTGGCCATAAACAAATCGCCTCCATGTCGCTCTGTCACCCACCATTTCACTGCCCTGCTCCTAGCTCACACCCCCCTCTCTCATATATCTCTCCACTCCATCCCTCCATCTCATCCTCGGCCTCCCCCCCCCCTCCACCTCACCCACATACACTCTCCTCGTCAGTCTCTCTCTCTCCATCCTCTCCACATGGCCAAATAACCTTAATGTGTTTCTTCTAACACTTAGTATCACATCCACATCCACACCACAATGCTCTTTCACTTCCTCATTTGTGAGTCTGTCTCTCCATGTGACTCCACATGTTCCTCTCAAATAACTCATTTCCACTACTCGCACTCTTGACTTCTGTCCCTCCAACAGGGTCCAAGCTTCATTTCCATATGTTAGAATTGGTATAACAATACTGACATGTAGCAACTTTTTCACTTCCATGCTCACTTCCTTGTCGAACCAGCAACCTTCCTTCCCTGCTGCACCCTATCAAGCACTTCACCCTCCAAACTTCCATCCTTACTCATCACACTACCCAAGTGCTAAATGCACTCACATTCTCCATATCCTCCCCATCCAATCTCACTGTACATTCACTGGCTTCACTACTCTTGAAGACCATCACTTTACTCATTCCTACATTCACCTTTAGATTCCATTTCTTATACACTCTCCGAAACTCATCTACCATCATCACACACACACACACACACACTACATAACTCTTCTTCAACCCCCACAAGGTCCTGCCAGCAACTCAACACCCCTGGAGAAAGTGAGTTTTCAGAAGTTTGTAGATTTGTATATATTTACATGCTTCAATACCTCTATATTCTTCATTTTTTTTTTTTTTTTATACAGAAAGTACAGCTTCAGTATCGGCAACTATGACAAAGACTAGTGGTGATGTTGAGATTCCTATAGCAATATAAAAAGAAACCTTCGTACATTTTACAGGTAGACTTTGAATAAAACAAAATAAAACCTCTAGCAAGCGAAAATATGTAGGTGTGCGTAAGACAGGAATAAATGACAGTGCACCTGAAGGTATGTTCTTCTCTTCAGTCCAGCTAATAGTCGCACTGATGTTTTGTCAACATCATGAGGAAGAATATAACAGTAAATATCAGTACATGACAAGAAATAGAAAGAGAAAGGCATGGGAAGCTTAGTTTTTAGGTAAAGGCATGGGTAGCGAGTGTTTATTTCTCACTGCGGTCAAACTATGCACCACTCGGAGGAGTATTCTACCTTTGTCCTCCATTTACACGAAAACTACTGGGCTAATCGATTTACAGGACCATGATAAAGATCAGTGAATTCTACGTATGAACAGTACATAACTATGTACTGTAATTTATGTAATGAAAAGTCCTTGTTACATAGGCGGGAATATAACGGTTATTGTCCGTGCAAGACAAAAGTGCACCACGGCCACAAGTACCCTGTAGTTTTTTGTGATTTACTCGGAAACTATGAGGCGTATCAAAACACAGAGGGGATCAGGAGAAAGCTCATGAAATTCTACATAATATTATGTAATAAAAACATAAGGTGTGCAAGAAAAATTTTGCACTAGAGCTCACTGAAAAAAAAAAGTCTTTTTGTTTTTGGCTATTTTCTCAAAAACTACAAATCATATCACAACCGGACACACCTCATTATAAAGCTAATGAAATTCTCTATCAAAACTTCTAATAACATTTTTCTGTATGATGGAAAGCACTCGAACAACAATGTTGGGAAGTGGGATTCAAGTTCCGAAATGTTTATTCACGGCGGCCTAACATACTTTTACTTTTACTGTACCTTCCCCCCCCCCGAGCTAGAACAAACATTGGCAAATAAGATGATGTGGGTTTCAGGGCAATATTTAGAGGTTTAGGTGGTGAAAATATGGCGAGAATACATGTAATTTGTGTCCCGCGGGCGAGTAAAATCGTGAGCCACGAAACTTAATCAAACTTACCCATGAGAGAAAGGGTTAAATTTTATATAAAGAAAACGGAGTGATCTTTAAGAAATAGGAGTCAAAAATTACATCCCTCAGCACAAAGAAACAGAAATGAAAATGACGAAATGGTTTAATATGGAATGTAAAAAATATAAAGAAAAAAAGAGACAATGTGGAATAGATACGGAAGACAGAATAGTGAGAGGGCATATAACAACTATAAACGGGCAAGAAATGATTATACAAAGATACAGAGGGAGGCTCGGAGACAGTTTGAGGAACACATCTATATAAATAAACGGCAAATTTTGTCTGTCCGTCCGTCTGAAACCCCTCTAACTCGGGAGCTCTACACAGACATATTATACCTTTTTGGAATCAGGATGATCCCGGGATTGAAAATCTGCCCTTCATCTGGTGCTTGAACAGTTTGTGATTTGAAGAACTCAACTCAATTAAAGTTACATCCGAAGCAAAACCATATTTAGAGATAAAATACAGTCCATTACAGATGAGGAGATCATCTATACACAAGAGAAAGATGCCTGTGAAGCACTAAATAAAAACTTCTGGTCAGTTTGAAAAAAAAAAAAAATTGAAAGAGATGATATGGAATATGCATCTATCTATTGCCCGACGCCTCAATCCCGAACAGGGTGGCCACAAACAAATCACCTCCATGTCACTCTGTCCCCTGCCATTTCACTACCACGCTCCCAACTCACACCCCCCTCTCTCATATACCTCTCCACTCCATCCCTCCATCTCATCCTCGGCCTCCCCCTCCCTCTCGCCTCCTCCACCTCACTCACATACACTCTCCTCGTCAATCTTTCACTCTCCATCCTCTCCACATGCCCAAACCACCTTAACGTGTTTCTCCTAACGCTTCCCATCACGTCCTCAACCACACCACAACGCTCCTTCACTTCCTCATTTGTTAGTCTGTCTCTCCATGTGACTCCACATGCTCCTCTCAAATAACTCATTTCCACTGCTCTCACTCTTGACTTCTGTCCTTCCAACAGGGTCCAAGCTTCACTTCCATATGTCAGAGTTGGTACCACAATACTGTCATGTAACAACTTTTTCACTTCCATGCTCACCTCCTTGTTTCTTATCACTGCTTTCAACGAACCAGCAACCTTCCTTCCCTGCTGTACCCTTTCGAGCACTTCACCCTCCAGACTACCATCCTTACTCATCACACTACCCAAGTACTTAAATTCACTCACATTCTCCATTTCCTTTCCATCCAATCTCACTGTACACTCACTGGCTTCACTTCTCTCGAAGAGGAATGTCCAGGAGTTAAAATGGGCAGTAATTACAGAGATGTAGGAACGGGCCTTACAGCAGGAGAGAGAGATCAAAGTCCTACACAGTAAACTGGAAAACGTTTGCACACGTAGTGATGAACAACAAAAAGAAGTCACAAAATTAAAGGTGAGTAATGAATCTACCTCAAATGAAATAAAACAGCTCGAGAGGGAGAATAAGAGGTTGGAAGAAGAAAGGGATAGAATGAAAAATAAACTAGATGAGTATGAATCAAAATCAAGGATGCATGATGAGCATATTAAGGAAATCAAGGAGCAACATAAGCAGTGGATGAGAGAGATTACAGAACAGCAAAGCAAGGAAAAGGTGGAGAAGGAAGTGGTCAGGGTACTGAGAAGTAGAGAATCTTTAGGCAGGGATGTAGCAAGTAAGAAAAAATGTGTTATAATTTCAGGAGATAAAGGAAAAACGTTTGACAGTAAGATCCAAAAGAGAAAGAGAAGAACTAAGTAAGGTTAAAGAGATAATATTAGTAGTTATGGAGGGTAACAACAAAGCTCAAGAAGAGATTGAAGAAGTGTTTAGGTTAGGAAAGTACGAGGAAGGAGGGGCGCGGCCATTGAAGGTAAAGTTTAAGTCCCAGGTAATGGTGAACGAAATCATCAATAGAACATGGAAACTATCAGACAAAGAGGGGTTCAAAAATGTTTGGATAAGGAGAGATGCAAATGAGGAAGAAAAAGCTAAAATAAAGGGGTTAGTAAAGGAAGCGAAGGTAAACAATGAACAGAGAACGGAGGAAGAGAAGGCAGTGTTCTATTGGAGAGTTATGGATCAGAAAATGAGAAAGTGGTACCGACGGAAAGAAGGAAAGAAGAGGGTATAAAAAACAATGAAAAAAGTTTGAAAGTGGCGTATACTAACACTGATGGTGTAATATCGGCAAGGTTAGAAATCAATGATTCTTTAAGGGTACATGAACCTGATGTTATGTGCTTTGTAGAGACCAAGTTGAAAGAAGATATTGATATCCATATGGGAGATGGCAAATACAAATTGTGGAGAAGAGACAGAAAAGATAAAACAGGAGGAGGGGTGATGATAGCAGTGAAGAACGACGTAACTGTAGATACTGCCGAAATGGGAGTGGGTAGGGCTGAAGTTTAAATATGAAACTAGAAACTGGAGAGAATGGTAAGAGATATGGCAGTAGTATATGTTCAACCTAAGACAAGAGCGTGGATGATGATGAATACCAGGAGATGTTGACAGACATGATATAGTTATCTACAGAAAGTGACTGAGAAATGCAACAATATAATTCTAATGGATGATTTTAATTGTAAACAGGTGAACTGGGAGCAATGGGACTCAGGAGGCAGTGAAGATTCGTGGGGCACTATACTGTTAAATATAGCAATGAATTATGTAATGATGCAGTGGGTCAAAGAAGAAACACAATTCCAAGGTGATGACACACCAGCAAGATTAAATTTACTACTAACCAAAGAACCTGATGTAACTGAATCTTTGAAATATCTGTGTCCTACAGGAAAAAGTCATCATGTGGTCACTGAGTTCCAGATGATAATAGAGAACATGGTGTCAAAAGACAAGCTTTATAGGCAGGGAAGATACAACTTTGGGAAAGCAAACTTTGCAGAATTGAGAAAATTTTTAGAAAATGAGGATTGGAGAAAATTATGAGAAACAAGAAAGATACAAAGGAAGTGGGATATCTTTCTAGACTTCTATAATTTGGGAGTGGAAAAATATGTGCCAAGAGTAAAGGGGAAAGAAAATAGGAAAAAGGATTGGTTTAATAGAAGGTGTATGACAGTAAAAATAAAGAGAGGGACATGGCATGGAACAAATGGAGAAACAGAGGTAATAACAGAACAAAGGACAAATATAAAAGAACCAGAAATGAATATACAAGAATACGCAGAGAGGAAGAAAGGAACTTTGAAAAAGGTATAATTGACAAATGTAAGGATGAGCTCAAACTGTTTTATAGATTTGTCAATGACATACTGAAGCAAAAGGAAGGAATCACCAAACTGAAAGTAGAAGGAGAGGTCTATAAAGATGCGGTAATGCAAGATAAAATAATGAACAATTGTTTCCAATCGGTTTTCACTAATGAAAGGGAGTTTGTGGAGGGGGAGGGAGTGACTAGAAATGTAGTGATAACAGACAAAAGTGGAAGTGCATGAAGTGTATAAATTACTGGAAACTCAAGATGTAAGGAAAGCTCCAGGACCGGATGGAATCTCTAATTGGGTACTGAAGGAATGCAGAGAACAACTGGCTGAAAAGACTTACGATTTAATTCTGTATTCTCTAGAAGAGGGGAAAGTGCCTCGGGAATGGAAGCAGGCAAATGTGGTACCAATTTATATGGGAGGAAACAAGGAAGAACCCCTGAATTATAGACCAGTGTCTCTAACCATCATGGTCGCAAAATTGTGTGAGAGAATCTCGAAAGATAGATGGATAAAATATCTGGAAGAGATGAATATTTTGACTGAATGTTAGTGTGGATTCAGAAGTGGAAGGTCATGTGTTTCCAACCAGTTGAGCTTTTACTCAAGAGCAATTGATGTTTCTGCAGGAGAGACACGGTTGGGTGGATTGTGTGTACAGTATTCTCTCTACTTTCTGGACGACCACTATCCGGTTACACCACTGTTCGGACATCATAGGCTGATGTTCGAAACCCAAAAATGCCAAAAAATTGAGAGAGAGAGAGAGAGAGAGAGAGAGAGAGAGAGAGAGAGAGAAAAAAAATCTGATTTTTTTCAACCCGTAAGTTTGAATTTGGCGCATGGTGCCGAACGGCCTCGTTTAAATTCCATTCTCACTGTCTCCCCCTCCCGCCACTCCGACAGTTGTCTCTGAACTCCCGTGAGTTTTAGTTTAAACAATCATAATTCAGTGCTAAGGATTAAGTGCAGTTCAAATTAGGGTTATGACTAAAAAACTTTTTTCAAAACTTTCATTTTCCTGATGTTGCATTTGATGAACTTTTACCCATAGATCACTTTTATGAAGTTCATTTCATTGGATCATGAAAAAACTTCCCGCACCTAGCACCACATCACTTTTAAAAATACATGAGAATACAAAATACTATTTACAAAATAACGTAACAAGAAAAGAATTAACAAGTATCAAGAAATAACAAGGAAATATATATGAATGAATATTGCTAAAATATATTATTAAACAATAATTAAAAGAAATAAAAAAAAACAAAGGTAAAATAGATAAAACTGTTTGATCAGTGGCCCTTTAGTGTCAAATCTGTGAACTCATTTCTATTGTTTACATTATAAGTGGGTCACGCTGACATTAACAGTGCACTGCATATTATTTGTAAGGGATCTCAATATTAGTTGTACTGTAATTGCTATTGTTGTTTTGTATTATTAAATTGTTGAATTTTAAAAGGACTGCATTTGTCGTCCATTGCAGCCAGACTGCTTTAGGACTTGCAACAAGCAGCTTAACCATACCGATTTGATGTTTAAAACTGTGTAAATGTATACTGTATAGTTGTTCAAATCACATCATTCATACAATATTGCTTTCTTTGCAGTATTGCTGTGGAAAATTTGCTGTTGAGTGCTGCTTTTTGGAAATATGTCCTTGCAAAGTAAAATGTCAAAATCAGCAGTGGAACAGTATGATGATTTGCAAAATGCATATATGGGAACAGAAGTGATACCAGAGTATGAGAACCTTGGCTGGAGAGATGATTTTAAATTCCTTTTTGAGCTTTGTGAAGCATACAAGTTTTACAAAACGGAGGAAAAATAGCCTCACATCAAATGGCACAAGCTGCCATCACTTCACAGTGCCAGGTGGAACTCACGAGGAATTTTTGCACTTATTGCATTTTTCCTTCTTCCTAATTGGCGAGAACAGCTGGGGGTTACTTGCGATTTCATTGCAACTACATGGTCGCGGGCCTGGTTTTCTAACCAACACTATTCAGAGACTGATTATGAAGACCTGTTGTCAGCAATATCCAAAGTTAAGTGTCCCAAAGCTGTGAAATGCTTCTCTACTCACTGGAAAAAGGAACCATCAGTGCTTGATGTGCCTCGCTCCAACATAGTAGCTGAGAGAGCTGTAAAGTTGATGGAGGAGGTTCGTTCTACTTGCAAAACAGACAAATATCTTAACAGCAAATTTATTAACACTAATACACAAATCTGAAAAAAAAAACTATTAAAAACACTACAAATGCTATATGTACTCATTTTCATGTATTCCTCATGTGTATTGTATGTAAAACTGACATGTTATAATAAAGAGTGTTTGAGAAGCTAGGTGTTTTAATGTGAAATATGAATCTGTCTTAGGTGCGGGAGGTTTTTTCAAGGTCTGGCAAAATCAAAGTCATTTTTGTGAGTTTTAGGTAAAAGTTCATCGTTTAGAACCCCAGGCTAATAAATTTGAGATTTGTCATAACCCTACGTGTACATGCTTCAAGAGCATTTTCACCACTGTCAGAACTTTAAAGGTGGGGTAAACAGCCACCACGGACATGTAAGTACACTGTCAGCTGCCAAATATTTTCCATAATCACTTCTAAATCCTCATTCTCTGGTTACATTTTATTTACTTCATGCTTTTTGTGTCCCATATTTGAGTGCACAGGCTGTGAAAGAGGTGATTTTCTCAGTGAGTATTATGTCTCTTGCATACATTCACTATCTAGTCAACTGGTGAACATATTTGCCCAACTCACCTCTAAATCATAATTTTTCTGGTTACATTTTATTTACTTCATGCTTTGTGTCCCATATTTGAGTGTACAGGCTGTGAAAAAGGTGATTTTCTCAGTGATTACCATGTCTCTTACATACCTTCACTATCTAGTCAACTGGTGAACATATTTGCCCAATTCACCTCTAAATCATAATTTTCTGGTAACGATTATTTTATTTCATGCTTTGTATCCCATATTTTAGTGCATAAGATGAGAAAAAGGGTGATTTTCTTAGCGACTGCCATGTCCAATACTTACTTACACTATGCTGTCAACCTGTGAACACCTCTGCCTTACTCATCTCAAAATCATCATTTTTTGGTTAAAATTCATTTAATTCATGCTTTGTGGCCATTATTTATGTGAATGGGGTCTTAAATAAGTGCTATGCATGACCGGTAGGGAGGTAGGTAGGTGGTTTTCTGATTTAGGTTTGGTTAGGTTAGGGTCAGGAATGACTGGTGCCGGAGCTTCAGGGCCACTATCCAGACAAGACCACTTTCCGGTCATGCCTTTGGCTCTATTACAACGGATAGTGGAGAGATTACTGTATTTAGATCTAGGGAAGGCCTTCGACAAGGTGCCCCATAAGAGACTAATGTGGAAAATTAGAGTATATAGGAGGACTGAAGGGAAGCCTCCTGGAAAGGATCAGAGACTTTCTGAGTGACAGACAAATGAGGACAGTAATAAAGGACATGACATCTGGATGGAGGGAAGCAACAAGTGGTGTCCCACAAGGCTCAGTGTTGGTGCCAGTAATGTTCCTGATTTATGTAAATCATATGGTAGATGGAGTGAACAGTTACGCAAGTCTGTTTGCTGATGATGCAAAGATCTTGAGAAAGGCAGAGGTTGAAGAGGACTGTAACGCAGGTCTGTCTGCTGATGATGCAAAGATCTTGAGAAAGGTAGAGGTTGAAGAGGACTGTAAAATGTTGCAGGAGGATCTGGATAGGATACATGATTGGAGCCAGATGTGGAAAATGAAATTCAATGCAAAAAAATATAAAATATTGGAAATGGATAAAAGTACCAAGAGGCCATCACAGAATTATTTGATGGGTAATGAACCAATTACAAAAGCAAGAGAAGAGAAAGATTTGGGATTGCTGGTCCAGGATAGTATGTCACCTGAAAAACTCATTAAGATAGTTAGAGAGACATATAAACTCTTGACTAATATATGAGCGGCATTTCGTCACATGGATGAGGAGATGATGAAAAATTGATAGTGGCCATGATCCATCCCAGGTTAGAATAAACAAGATTGAGAGAATACAAAAAACAGCAACCAAGATGGTCCCCAGTCTGGCAGATTTGTTGTACAGAGAGAGGCTGGAAAGGCTGGATTTGCCCTCCTTAGAGGAAAGGAGAGAGAGGGGCGACATGATTGCAGTGTTCAGGACCATGAAGGGAGTAGATAAAATTGATAGAGAAAATCTGTTTGTGTGGGATGAGAGAGTAACAAGAGGACATGGAATGAAACTGAAGAAGCCAAGCTGCTTGAAGGACATCAAGAAATATAGCTTTCCTTATAGATGCATAGACCTGGACAAAGAGATTGTCCAGTCTGAAAACTTAAACGAGTATAAAGCAAAATTTGACTTACTGAGAAACAGAGATGAGACCCCACTAGCGTAGCTCATTTCCTGTATATCACAATTAGGTTAATACAATTAGGTAAATACACACACACACACACACACACACACACACACAGCAAGAAGACGTGTCTCAAACCGCCTCTCAACAAACCTAAGTAGTTTCAGGAATTGTCTTGTCTCCAGTCTTGTTCAAAATTTGAAGTATTGCAAGTTATTATAGTCTACCAAAGTGTAAACAACTATTGTCAGTACGTATACATGAATGTTTTTATAGGAATTTTGGGAACAGCTGTTCAGTTTAGTACTGTAACCGACCTTAAACATGGCCGTCCATGTAAACATTGGGGAACTGGATTTTCCAGGATTTGACAGTGAAACAAATGTAATGGATCTGGTTAAAACGTTGATTATGAGAATTAGTGGACTAGAAAAGAAAGTGGAAGATCTAGTATCAAGAGACATGCCTGAAAATACTGAAAATACTATACAGAGTCTGATACAGGCCAATGAGACAGCGAACCAGGAGATCGAGAATTTGAAACGAGAAAATGTTGAATTAAGGAGAAAACTAGAAGAGAGTAGTAACAAAACAGAGAAGGTAAGTAGTGTGTTAGAAGAGCAAAAGGCAAAGTGGGCACATGTGGAAGAAGAACAGAAAGAAGTGGTCAGCTTAAGGGAAATTATTCAGGAAGAAAGGGAAATGAACAAGAAAAAAATGGAAGAAAATGTAGTAAAAATATTGAAAAAAAAAAAGAGAAAATAGTGAGAGAAACAGCAGAAAGGAACAGATGTGTGAGAATATTTGGAAACAGGGAGGAGGAAGAAAAAGTTAGGTCTGTGAGACTTGAGAGAGACTCAAATCAGGTGAGGCAAATATTGAACAAGATCGATCCCGAAGGAAACAAGTGGGAAAAAGAAATTGAGGAAATAAGGAGGATAGGGATATATAAGAATGGGGAAGCAAGACCAATTCGAGTCAAGATGTCTTCAGAAAGTGTAGTAAATGACATACTTAAGGTGACCAGGAAACTGAGTAAAGAGGCAGGGATGGAAAATATTATAGTAAGAAAAGACTTGAATGAAGAAGAAAGAGAAGTTTTAAAATCTTTGAAGGACCAAGTAAAGAAAAAAAATGACAGGAGGACAGAGGAAGAACGTAAAACTTTTTTTTGGGGAGTGATGGATATGAAAGGAAGGAAGTGGTATGTGAAGAACTAGATGTGAAGGAAACAAAGGGGATGGATATGAATATGAAAAAGAGAAGAACGAGTAAAGATAAAAACAGTGCAGTGAATCTGAGTATCATGTTCAGATGGATTAATATCTAAGAAAGGGGAAATTGGAGACTACTTAAATGAAAATACACCTGAAATTGTTTGCTTAGCAGAGACTAAATTGCCCCAAGATGTCGATACAAAGTTATTTGGCTGGAACAATTATAAGATTTGGAGGAAGGACAGAAAAAGTAAATTTGGGGGAGGTATAGTGATATTAACCCGTAATGACCTAAGAGTAAAGAATATAGAAATTGAAAATACCAAGGCTGAACTTTTGGTAGTTGTAATAGAGGACAGGTATGGAGAAAAAATGGATGTAATAGTTTTTTATATGCCCCCCAAAACTAGGGCATGGACAAAGGAAGATTACGAACAGTTAATAAGAGAATCCATTATTAGGCTAAAAATGTTAATTGAACGAAGAAATAGGATAATATTAATGGGAGATTTTAACTGTAGAGAAGTTGATTGGGAAAGTATGGATGCTGGGAACAATGAGGAATCATGGGGAAATAAATTATTGGAATTGATGATGGAAAACATGTTAACCCAGTTGATCAAAGAAAACACAAGAATTAGGGGTGTTGATGAACCATCCAGGCTTGACCTAGCATTCACAAAGGACCCAAATGATGTGAGAAACATAACCTACCATAGCCCCTTTGGTAAAAGTGATCATCTGGTAATTGAGATGGATGTGGTAGGAGTGAGGGAAGGAGGAAGAGATGAAAAACACAGAGAAAATAGATACAATTATGGGAAGGCAGACTTTGCTTCTCTGAGGAACTTTTTCCAAAATGTAGAATGGAGTAAAATGAATATGATCACAAATGTTGATGAGAAATATGAGTTTTTGTTAGAAGTATATAAAACAGGAGTTACTAAGTATGTCCCAGAATTTTCTGCAGCTATGGAAAGGAAGAAAGAATGGTTTAACAACAGATGTAGGATGGCACAAGAGGCAAGAAAAAAAGCATGGCATAAAGTGAGAAGAAGGTATAGTGAAAGGGCTTGGGAGGAGTACAAGCAGGTTAGAAATGAATATGTAAGGGTACGGAGAGAAGAGGAAAGGAAATACGAAAAAGATATTGTATCTAACTGTAAAAAAGAGCTGAAACTATTTTATAGGTTTGTAAATGGCAAAATGAAAGTTAAGGACAGTATAATACGACTGAGGGATGGAGATGAAACATACGAAAGAGAGGAAGACTTGTGTGAAATAATGAACAACAAGCTGCAGTCAGTTTATGTATTGGAAGACGAATTTAGAAATTACAGTTGACATGAATGAGGTGCTACAGCTGATGAAGGATTTGGATGTGAGAAAAGCAATGGGACCAGATGGTGTGGCTGGATGGATCCTGAAGGAATGTGCCGACCAGTTAGTGTGGCCAGTTTATGTCATCATCAAGACTTCGCTTGAAAATGGACAGTTACCTAAAGATTGGAAAAGAGCAAGTATTGTGCCAATCTTTAAGGTAGGAGATAGGGAGGATCCACTTAATTATAGACCTGTGTCACTTACTAGTATTGTTTGTAAAATCTGTGAGAAAGTTATTAGAAAAAGATGGATAAAGTATTTAGAAGAAAATAAAGTGATAACACCAAGACAATTTGGTTTTAGGGAAGGAAGATCATGTGTTACTAACCTATTAAGTTTCTACAGTAGGGTAACAGATGTCGTACAGGAGAGAGAGGGATGGGCGGACTGTGTCTATCTGGATCTTAAGAAAGCATTTGACAGAGTGCCCTATAAGAGACTATTGTGGAAGTTGAGGACCTTTGGAGGGGTGCATGGGAAACTATTAAAATGGATGGGAGATTATTTGACAGGAAGGCAGATGAGAACAGTAATAAGAGACAGGGTTTCACAATGGAGAAATGTGACTAGTGGAGTACCCCAGGGCTATGTCCTGGCCCCAGTAATGTTTCTGATATATGTAAATGATTTGCCAGAGGGTTTGAATAGTTACATGAGTATGTTTGCAGATGATGCTAAAATTATGAAATATATTAAATGTATTGATAGCTGTAACGAACTGCAAGAGGACTTGGACAAACTACACAGCTGGAGCCAGACTTGGAAAATGGACTTTAATGCCAAGAAGTGTCATGTATTAGAAATGGGTATAAGTGAAAGAAGACCACACTGGACATATAAAATGGGCAATGAGATGATTAGTAAAAGAAAGGATGAGAAAGACTTGGGAGTGATTGTTTGGGATGACTTGTCACCAGAAAAGCATATAAACAAAATTATTGGAGGAACTTATGGAATACTGACCAACATGAGAGTGGGTTTAATTATATGGATGAGGAAATGTTGAGGGAGTTGATAGTGATCATGATAAGACGAAGACTAGAGTATGCCGCGGTGGTATGGTCACCTCATTCGAAGAAGCATATTGATAAACTAGAAAGGGTTCAACAGATGGCAACGAAGATGATACCATGTTTAAGGGAACTCACCTACGAGGAGAGATTGGAAAAACTGAAGTTACCAACACTGCGCGAGAGAAGGGAAAGAGGTGACTTGATCACGATATTTAGAAATGTAAGAAAATTGGAAAGGGTGGATAGAGAGGATCTTTTTGTGTTGGATGATGGAAGAACAAGAGGTTATGGCTTCAAGTTGAGGAAAAGTAGATGTCTTAATGATCTCAAAAGGTTCAGTTTCCCGAATAGAAGCATAAGTATTTGGAATGACTTAGATGAAGAGGTGGTGCAGGCGAAAAACATTCATGTATTTAAAACTAGATTAGATGAATGTAGATATGGAGACGGGACAACACGAGCTTAGCTCAATTCCTGTATACTACAAATAGGTAAATAAAAATAGGTAAATACACACACACACTGGAAAGGCTGGATGAGGCAGGAAAGGCTGGATTTGCCTTCCTTAGAGGAAAGGAGAGAGAGGGGTGACATGACTGCAGTGTTCAGGACCATGATAGGAGTAGATAAAATTGACAGAGAAAATCTGTTTGTGTGGGATGAGAGGGTAACAAGGGGACACGGAATGAAACTAAAGAAGCCAAGCAGCTTGAAGGATATCAAGAAATATAGTTTTCCTTATAGATGCACAGACCTGTGGAATAGCCTGGACAAAGAGATCGTCCAGTCTAAAAACTTAAACGAGTTTACAGCAAAATTTGACTTATTGAGAAACAGAGACGGGACCCCACGAGCGTAGCTCATTTCCTGTATATCACAATTAGGTAAATACAATTAGGTAAATATATACACACACAATGAGAATACTGTAACGAAGAAAAAAATATTGTTCTATACTTTTGCTAATACCAAACTGAATACAGTATAAGGGACAGAATAAAGATCCTGAGATACAAAGAATTAATATGAGAAATATGAGGAAATGAGTGAATTAATGAATGATAGGTTTCAGACTGTGTTTGTAATAGAAGATGAATATATGGAACCTGATGGAGAAATGAGGACCCCCCAAATGATGGAGGGAGTAATTGAGAGGAAGAAGGTATTACAGACAATGAAGGATCTGGATGAAAGACAGGGATGTGGCCACATGGATAGGCTGGATGGATGCTAAAATAATGCTCAGACTAGTTCATGTGAACAATTCCTGATATAATCAGATGCTCACTAGATAGAAGATACTACTAACAGAATGGAAAAGGAGCAAATATTGTGGTAGTTCTCAAAGGAGGAAATGGACAAGACTGCATAATTATAGGCTGTTTTCCCTTCCCAACAATGTTTGTAAACTATGTGAAAATCAATTCGAGCCAGTCCCACAACAATGACTTAATACTAGCTGGTATGGATTTATTCATACCAAGTCAACAGTTCACCAAAAGATCAAACTCTCCAAAATGGTTTGATAGCAACTATGCCAGAGCAACAGCACAAAAGTAATTAGCATATAACTCTTACTTAAAATAAAAAACATCTGAATCACTCTGTCACTTTAAAATTGTCAGAAACCATGCAAAAGCTGTAATAAATCTTGCTAAATCAAACCTTCCTCAAAATCAAGCATCAAAACTACTTAACAACCCTAATGACAATAGAATATTCTGGTCAGCTCTCAATTCTTTCAATAATAACAAGTCATCATCCATTCCCCCACTAAAATCTTCAGATGGCAACATTACAAATGACCCTCGTGGGAAAGGAAATATCTTTGCCAGAACATTTGCCAGAAATTCTACATTAGAGGAAGTCAGCCAGAACGTCCCAGTACTAAAACTTGACTCTCCCGACTCTGTTTCACTTAAAATACAGAAGAGATACTGGTATGTAAAATCCATCCTAGACAATTTACCAACTAACAAAGCTCCAGGCACAGATGGAATTCCTCCAAATGTTTTGAAAAAGTGTTCCCCAGACCTTGCCTCAGTTCTTGCTAAATTATTCAGACTATGCATATGTACTTCTTCATTCCCTAAGTCATGGAAAGAAGCCAATATCCACCCAATTCCAAAGAAAAGAAGTTCTTCTTCTGACCCCTCTGATTACAGACCAATAGCTGTCACATCTTCTCTTGGTAAAATATCTGAAATTTTAATTACTAAGCACATAGTTAAACATCATGAATCCAACAACTTAATTAGTGATAGACAATATGGTTTTTGGTACAAAAGATCCACCACTGACATACTCAATCTCCTGACTCATACCACCCATCAGTCAATCAACCTACATGGAAAAACTCATGCAGTAGCCCTGGATATTTCTAAAGCTTTTGACAGAGTATGGCACCGTTCCCTGCTGTCTAAACTCCCTTGCTGTGGAGTAATGTCTTCTGTTCCTCTGCTTTCCTCATATCTCAGTGACAGAAAAATAAGAGTAAAGTAGATGATGTATACTCCAATTTCCACTCAATTAACGCTGATGTGCCACAGGGATCAGTTCTGGTGCCAACCCTGTTCCTGGTTCAAATTTATGATTTATCTGTCACACACAATCCCATCCATTCATAAGCAGATGACTCAACACTTCACAGTTCATTCACACTCAAACACCCATTTACAAAGTCTAATATCTCTAACTCTCAACTCAGTACAGCCATCTCCATAAATCAAGACTTATCTACGATCAGTGAATGGGGACAAAACAACCTTGTCTCATTTAAAGCTAGTGAAACCAAATACAGTAATCCCTCCACTATCCGGCATAACAGAGCCAAAAGCATGACCGGACAGTGGTCTTGTCCGGATAGTGGCCCTGAAGCTCCCGCACCGGTCATTTATGACCCTAACCTAACCTAACCTAAATCAGAAAACAACCTACATAATTCCCTACCGGACATGCATAGCACTTATTTAAGTCCCCTTTCACATGAATAATGCACACAAAGCATGAATTAATTGAATTTTAACCAAAAAATGATGATTTTGAGATGAGTAAGGCGTAGGTGTTCATAACTTGCCACCATAGTGTATGTATCGGACATGGAAATCACTATGAAAATCACCCTTTCTCACTTTTTATGCACTAAAATCATGAACACAAAGCATGAATTCATTTTATTTTAACCCCAAAATGATGAATCTGAGTTAAGTAAGGCATAGGTGTTCACTGAGTTGACAGCTTAGTGTAAGTTAGTATTGGATGTGGCAGCCACTATGAAAAATCATCTTTTCTCACAATTTATGAACTAAATTATTGGATACAAAGCATCAAATACAGTAAATGATGTAAACTGTTACCAGAAAAATGGTCAACAAGAGTTAGGTATGGCAAAAGTGTTCACCGGAATATAGCATGCTGAAAGTAAGCACCGGACATGAAATTCACTGGCATTCACCTTTTTCACAGCTAGTGCACTAAAATAATGAACACAAAGCATGAATTCATTTAAATTTAGCCCAAAAAGGATGAATCTGAGGTAAGTTAGGCACAGCTGTTCACTGAGTTGGCAGCTTAGTTTAGGTACCGGACATGAAAATCAATGGCATTCACCTTTTTCACAGCTGGTGCACTTCAATACATGCATGAAAAAATAAACTGAAAGCAGGAAATTATGATTTACATTTATGGGAATTTTTTACCACTTTACAGCATGCTGAAAACAGGTTAGACATGAAAATCATTAAGGAAATCATCTTTCACACAGTCTATACATGAGATTAATGGTATGGGAAGAACAAAACAAGGAATTTTGATGAAGATAGGGTACTTATGAGAATGATGCTGCCATCCTGATGTATAACCCGCTCCGTCCTCCCAGACTCTGACAGTATGAAGGTGCACCTGAGGCATCTGCAGGAATTCATAGAATCCTTGGCACTTCCGCTTCACTTTACACTCACCAGCACTTTTCACCAGCACTTCCCACAGCGTTTCCTTTCCCATAATAACAGAATCTTGCATCACATCACTTCAGTGCACTGTACATCACTTCACATAACTGTAAATTCCTGTGTGGTCTAGTTACGAGTCCTGGAGAATTTAGTCGCTGTCAGAGTCTGAGATTAGCTGACGGAGGCGGCCTAGGGGCTCCTTGGTGGGACGTGGTGATATGCTATCCACTGCAGAGGACTCTGAAGACAGCCGCAAACTCACATCCAATGGTGACTCCGCCGTGCCTGATGTGCTGGGCTGTGGCTCGGAGCTAGAAGGCCTGTCTTGGTGAGGCAATGGTGTGGAGCGAGGGTTGAGCATGGTGGGGTTGACGGGCCTGAAAAAACTGTCCATGGCTGATTGACGTAAGCAACGACAATTCTGACGATTAATGATGAACTGCCTGAAAGCTCGCACTTCATCCACAAGTCCCAAGGGCCCCATCTCCCTGTTGCAGTCCAGGTGTTCTAGGTAGTGAAGGATGAACTCCACATGTTCCCGGAGTGCACTCAGCTTGGGGATGGCTGGAGTAGTGACGAGCCGTGAGGAGTCCGCATTATCGTCGCTGTCCTCGTCGGAATCTTCCTGCTGGGTACTCGTACCGGCAACAGCAGATGCGATCTAAATATCAGACATGATCTGATACCCAGGATCGCCCTCATCGTCATCCAACCACTCACGCACTTCGTCGACGTCCACATTGTCTCCACCTGCACGAAGCCTTGCATGGAAGTCATCCACCTCAAAACCTAGAAAATCATGCACCACGTCACTTTCATGAAGCAGACGAGACCAACCATTTTCTAAAGTCTTGACAGAGACTTCCTTCCATGCACTGGCCCAGTTGTAGATAGCAGACTTGAGGTTGTAGCGGCGAAGGTTTTCAACAGTTTGATGTCCTCGCATGTCTCGTCCTTCCCTGTGATCATCCTCGTCCTTGCAGACAACCATCACCTTGTCCAAAAACCTCCGTCGGTAGAGCCTCTTCGCTGCCGCAATCTCTCCTTGGTCCATTGGTTGGATGAGAGCAGTCGTATTAGGTGGCAAAAACAGACACCTAATGCTGCCATTTTCAGCCACCAACTCCTTCTCGGATGGATGCGCAGGTGCATTGTCTAGAATCAGGAGGGCTTTTACCTGGTCGCGTGGGATTTTCAGTGTCTCCGTCTGATAATGTATGACCTCCTTGACAAAGTGTTGGTGAAACCAATCTCTGAAGATCTTGGTTGTGAACCAAACCTTCAGAGAATAATACCACACGACAGGAAGGACATCCATTAACCCACGAAGGCACCGAGGCTGCTTTGCAGGTCCAACAATAAAGGGCTTGAGCCGGTGCATGCCGTTAGCATTGGCACAGCACAAAGCAGACACCCGTTGCTTGGAGAGCTTGGGGCCAGGTATACGCGATTCTCCGTCTCCTCAGCGAGAGTGTTTGAGGGCACTGAACGACAGAATAGGCCAGTTTCGTCAGCGTTGTAGACTTGACCGAGAGTGAGGCCCTCCCTGTCAATCAAGCCCTTCACCTTCTGTCGAAACTCTTCTATTCCCTCATCGTTGGCGTCCACAGCCTCACCAGGGGCCTTACAATTGATAAGTCCGTGCCGTAACTTGAACGTGAAGAGCTAACCTTCAGATGCCTTGAAGTCTGGGGTGTCGTGAAGCCTTGCAAACTTCTCGGCAGCAGCTTTCAGCTCCGTTCCACGTACCAACACACCAGCAGCACGTTGTTGTCGATACCAGATGAGTGTGGAACGATCAATGTCCGCATACTTAGGAGTAAACATCATCATCTTCTCCACGTTTCGTCTGGTTTTTTAAGCGAAATCAGCCGTGTACTGGTGTAGTTTGTCTCGGGACCTCTTGATATCAAACAAAGAAGAGCGAGGGAGGTTAAATTCCCGTAGGATCCATGATGCCGGCCACCTGGCGTCCACCTTGTCCAATATCTCCCGCTTCTTCTCCAGAGTCAAAACCACTTTCTTCCTCTTCTCAAGCGGAGGGGCCATCATCACACACACGATGAAGAAGGTGTAAAGCAGCAGCAAGCCCGGCATGAGGTAGGGAATCACCACAAAAACAAGCACTTCAGGAGCCATGTTGAAGGCGAGTTCACGAACCGGCAGCTGAGCGGGGAAATGAGACCAGAGAGAGGCGGAAGGTGCGAAAACACAGCTGGTCAGCGTGCGGGGGAAATTCAAACGAATTTTTGGGCATTTTGGGCTTTGGTCAGCCTT
>JAGKTI010010188.1:0-29065 GCA_018397915.1 Birgus latro
TATATATATATGCAGTTAAATCACTTAATAACACGTGATTCACAGATATGCTGATATCTACAAGGTGCACTCACATAACTCACGCACTTCTAACTCTCGAATCATCTAACTCTAAGTCACCATTATCACCAAAGTCACGGAAAATGCTCTAACTCGCATTTTTCCACTAGAAAATGACTTACAGTAATCTCTCTACTTTCCGGACGACCATTAACTCTCTCTACTTTCCAGACGACCACTATCAGGTTACACCACTGTTCGGACATCGTAAGCTGATGTTCAAAACCCAAAAATGCCACAAAATTGGGGGAGGGGGGTGAAATGACACGTAAGTTTGAAATTGGTGTGCAGCGCCGAACAGCCTTGTTTACATTCCATTTGCATTCTCCCCCTCTTGCCACTCCGACAGTTGTCTCTGAACTGCCATGAGTTTTTGTTTAAACAGTCATAATTCACAGTGCTAAGGATTAAGTGCAGTTCAACCCTGGATTACTGTACATGCTTCAAGAGCATTTTCACCACTGTCAGAGCTTTAGAGGTGGGGTAAACAGCCAGCACGGACATGTAAGTACACTGTCAACTGCCAAATATTTTCCATAATCACTTCTAAATCCTCATTCTCTGGTTACATTTTATTTACTTCATGCTTTGTGTCCCATATTTGAGTGCACAGGCTGTGAAAAAGGTGATTTTCTGTGATTACCATGTCTCTTACATTCACTATCTAGTTAACTGATGAACATGTCTCTTACATTCACTATCTAGTTCACTATCTAGTTAACTGATGAACATATTTGCGCTACTCACCTCTAAATCATAATTTTCTGGTACCAGTTTATTTACTTCATGCTTTGTGTCCCATATATGAGTGTACAGGCTGTGAAAAAGGTGATTTTCTCAGTGATTATCATGTCTCTTACATACATTCACTATCTAGTCAACTGGTGAACATATTTGCCCTACTCACTTCTAAATCATAATTTTCTGGTAACAGTTTATTTACTTCATGCTTTGTGTCCCATATTTGAGTGCATAGGCTGTGAAAAGAGTGATTTTCTCAGTGATAATCATGTCTCTTCCTTACGTTCACTATGTAGTCAACTGGTGAACACCTGTGCCTTACTTACTTCAAGTTCATCATGTTGGGGTTAAAATTCAATGAATTCATGCTTTGTGTTCATTATTTTAATGCATAGGATGCAAGAATGGTTGATTTTCTTAGCGATTTCCATGTTCGATACTTACACTGTGCTGGCAAGTTATGAACACCTGTGCTATCTATCTGTCTATCTATCTATTGCAAGACGCCTCAGTCCCGCACGGGGTGGCCACAAATAAATCTCCTCCATGTCGCTCTGTCCCCTGCTGTTGCACTACCCCGCTCCCAGCCCACACCCCCCTCTCTCATGTACCTCTCCACTCCACCCCTCCATCTCATCCTCAGCCTCCCGCTCCCTTTCGCCCCCTCCACCTCACTCTCATACATTCTCCTCGTCAGTCTTTCACTCTCCATCCTCTTCACATGCCCAAACCACCTTAACGTGTTTCTCCTAACACTTCCTGTCACGTCCACATCCACACCACAACACTTCTTCACTTCCTCATTTGTTAGTCTCTCTCTCCATGTGACTCCACATGCTCCTCTCAAATAACTCATTTCCACTGCTCTCACTCTTGACTTCTGTCCTTCCAACAGGGTCCAAGCTTCACTTCCATATGTTAGAGTTGGTACCTCAACACTATCATGTAACAACTTTTTCACTTCCATGCTCACCTCCCTGTTTCTTATCACAGCTTTCAACAAACTGGCAACCTTCCTTCCTTGCTGCACCCTTTCAAGCACTTCACCCTCCAGACTTCCATCCTTACTCATCACACTACCCACATTCTCCATTTCCCTCCCCATCCAATCTCACTGTACATTCACTGACTTCACTTCTCTCGAAGACCATCACTTTACTCTTCCCTACATTCACCTTTAGATTCCGTTTCTTACATACTCTCCCAAACTCATCTACCAAGCCTTGCAGCTCCCCTTCGTCTTCACTCAACAACACAGTATCATCTACAAACAACAGTACAGGGAGTTTCCAAACACTGCCCTCTCTCACTAGGGCCGGTCCAACATCCACTGCCCGACCTTGTATCTCTTTTACAACCCCATCCATGTACAGATTGAACAACCATGGAGACATGACACATCCTTGTTTCAATCCAACCTTCAAATGGAAAGGTTCACTCAGTTTGCCATCCACACGCACTGCAGCATTAGCACCCTCATACATACTCTTCACCGGCTTCAACAACTTCCCATCTAGTCCATATATTCTTAATACTTTCCACAATCCTTGTCTATCCACCCTGTCATATGCTTTCTCCAGATCCATGAAGGCTGCATACAACTTCTTTCCCTTCTCTAGAAACTTTTCCACTAAGGATCTAAGAATGAATATCTGGTCTACACAACCTCTTCCCTTCCTAAAACCTCCCTGTTCTTCTCCATCTAATTCCTCTGTTATTTCCTTGACTCTGTCAATAAGTATCCTACCATATACTTTTCCTATTACACTGCAAAGGCAAATGCCCCTATGATTACCACACATTGCTTTTTCCTCTTTTCCTTTGTATAGAGGAATAATTATACATGACTTCCAATCCTCCGGGACTCTACCCTCCTCCCACGCCAATCTGCGCCTATGCCTTACCTCTAAATCATCATTTTTTGGTTAAAATTCAATTAATTCATGCTTTGTGTGCATTACTTATGTGCAAGGGGACTTAAATAAGTGCTATGCATGTCCGTTAGGGAGGTAGGTAGGTGGTTTTCTGATTTAGGTTAGATTAGGGTCATGAATGACTTGTGCAGGAGCTCCAGGGCCACTATCCGGGTAAGACCACTTTCCGGTCGTGCCTTTGGCTCTATTTCAATGGATAGTGGAGAGATTACTTTCCGAGGAGATGTTTAACTCACGGTATTGTAGCCGCAACTCATGACTGGAAGCCAATCATATTTAAGCACACAGTCCTTGTGATTGTGAAACCAGTCAAAACAATGCTTTCTCCACCCATGCCACCCATCTACGGCTAGTGGCCTGTACTGCAATTAGGCCTACCAAGCGGGATTTTTAGTCTGCACATGTACACCTACCTGCGAGCTTCTTCTCTTCCTTTTTGTGCTTTCCTGCTTTTTTTGTGCATCACCATGGCTGAAAACAGTCAAGCAAAGAGTTCTTCATCCAGGAAAGGACTGAAGCAGAAGCCGCCACTGAGCTACACCCAGAAAATAGAGCTAATTTGGAGAATAAACAATGGTGAGAGGAAGTGTTAAGTGAAGTGCTTGCATTTGTGGATATGGCCAAAGAAAAGATCAAAGCACATGATAAAATGAAACAAGGTGTAATGAAATTGTTTTAAATCTTGATAAAGTTGTTGCCTGTTATAAGCTTGCTGAAGAAGAAGCATTAATGCAGCAGCAGCATGAGGCACAGTAGGCTAGTGTGCCAAAACCACTACCTGTCTCTCATCGACGTCAACATTGTCATCAGTTGGATTAAGGTAAATGCTTTTCAGTATTGTTTATTATCATACTAGGATATGTAATATCCTTTAATATTGTTTATTATCATTATAAGATATGCAGTACATACTTTTGAGGCTGGATGTTAGTGTTAAGAGGGGTTCCAGTAATGTTATACTAGACTACCAGACTCAATGGCAGAGTCAGATATATTTTTCCCCATAAGGTGTGTTTTTTTTTAACTCATGTTTTTCCAACTCATAGCATGAGTTCAGAAGGAAATTACAGTAATTCAGGAGAATACTGTATACTGTACTAGCCATGTGGGGAGGATGAAGAACAAGAGACTGGCTAGGAAGGTGTGTGTGCGTGAGGTGGAGGGGGTGACCGTAGATAAGATGGGAGGGTGAACTGGAAAGAGGAGGATAGGAGTTGGAGGGAGGGCAGCCAAAGGGCTGGGCAGTGTGGAAGCAGTTTGTTTCTGGTCACCCCGTACAGGATTAAGGCTTCTGGTGAGGTAAATTATTCCTATGTATTGCAAGCCACCTGAATCCTTTAAGGCTTACTTCACTTGTGTTTATGATTGTTGTATGCAATCAGCTGCCAGAGTCAGGAGTTTGAGGATGTGGTTTCAATTCCAATAGCTTTTCTTGGGATCTTTATGCATCCATTACAATAGTTAGGCATTATAATAGGTCATTTGTTAATTTTGTGTTTTAGATATGTCAGGCTTATACTGTCGTTCAAAATTAACTTGCATATAGCATTATAGCTGTAAGTTGGTGGTGGTTAAACACTCAGTCCCCATTTTTGCCCATATGATATGTACTCTTTTATACAAACAGATTTCCATAAATGTAACTACTCATAACATCAGGAACCATTGTGTAGTAGGGTTTTGTATGAGTAACCACATTGTCATTTTGAGCAGTGCATGTGTGGATGGTAGAGGAAAAGTTGAGTGGTACCTTTAATACTTAGTAAGTGTAGGTCTTACAGGAGTAAAGAAGTGCTAAAGGGAAGATCATTAACCAGGTTGTACTTATAAGGTGGGGGAATTATTTCTGACTAGCTTAAAAGTCCGCACTCTGTGGAACTTCAATTGAGTCGAGTTCTTCAAATCACAAACTGTTCAAGCACCAGATGAAGGGCAGATTTTCAGTTCCGGGATCATCCTGATTCCAAAAAGGTATAACATGTCCATGTAGAGCAAGTGTGTCCCGAGTTAGAGGGGTTTTAGACACACGGACGGACAGATAATGTCACAAACTGTTCAAGCACCAGATGAAGGGCAGATTTTCAATCCCGGGATCATCCTGATTCCAAAAAGGTATAATATGTCCATGTAGAGCAAGTGTGTCCCGAGTTAGAGGGGTTTCAGACGGACGGACAGACAGAATTTGCCGTTTATTTATATAGATTGGTAGGTGATATGTGTAAATGACTGTGGCATATATATATATCACTGGCATGCTGTTTGATTGTTATATTCTTTCTTTCTGATGAGGAGAGGAGGAGCCTACCTCATCCCTTTTCTTAGGTAGGAATTGGTAGAGAAATATTGGAATGCTATAGTCGCGTTTTTGTGAAGCTTTCAGACCGGTCAAGACTAGTCCCAAGGCTGTTCTGGTGAGACAGTTTAAAAAAAATTAGACCAATCAAGACTGGTCTCAAGCAGTCCTGCCCTCGAGCCAGGACTGGGTTTACCCGGTCTGCGCACAAAGGATGTGCGGTAGCACTGGGCAACAAGGACAGGAAGGAGCATCCCATGTCCAGGGTAAACAGCTGATGCAGCAAAGATGGCCGACGGAAGTGAAAGTTAAATATTATTTCAAAAATAGAATTTAGCACATATAACAGTTAACATTGACATAGGACGGTGATATAAATGTAGATGCTACTGAAAATGAATACTTGTTTAAGCCTGAATTGAAAAAGATGATCAGTTGTGGCTGCAGTAGGAAGTAATAATGTCTGGAGAGAAAATCAAATTCCTTGAGCCTCAGTGGATTATTATAAGGTAATGACGACACTAACCACTGTTTCCCAGTAATAATTCCCTAAGGACGCGTATTTCATCCTTTGCCTTCAGTTATTAGTTCTCTTTTAACTGAACAGGTAAGCCACATTCAAGCCCCACAGGATTGTGGGGCTTGAATGTGGCATGAATGAGTGTGGTACAGTTAATTTGACCTAGTGTTGATAGTTACCTTTTTGGCCTAAGTCTCTGAAACCTGCCTCACTTGATCCCTGAGTAGATGAAGAGGGAATGATGATGATGATGATTGTGGTGGTGGTTGTATATGATGGTGGTGGTGGTGTGGTGGTTAGTATTCCTCAGAAATTATATGCCATGTGGGGTTTAGGTGTTCAGGAGATGACTCATGCAGTGTAGTATTGACTTTGGGTAGCCACACTGAATGGCATGGTTTTTAGGTGGTGCTGATTATCATCCACTCACTTGATGTAGTGCTGCCTACTTCTTCCTTCACCCTTATTTATTTTCATGTGTCTGTCCTTCTCCCTTTCCATATCTCCCATCTTTCACGTTTTATTACTCTACTCATCAACTTCAAGTGGCTTTGTACTGAATGAGAAGCCAAAAAAATATATATACAGTATATATTACATTGGGTGGTAACCATATAACCAAATGGCACCTGGTGGTTTAGTGGGTTAAGTTGATGCAACTGAACTGAGCCTGTAAGGGTTTATATTAAGGGGATAGTTGTTTATTGCACACATAATACCACTCAGGGGCAGGTGAGGCTGGTCACCCTCACCTTAAATGTCAGGATTGAGTAGCCAGGGGTTAGGGTGGAGAGTGAGAGACTAACTAGAAGAGTATGTTAGTGATGTGGAGGGGGGAGAGGGAGGGGCAATTTGTTTGTGGCCACCCCTCACAGGTTTGAGGCGTCTGGCTAGAGATGTTGCTGGAGATGCTGCTTGGTATTGGTTCAGCCGGCACTCCATTTTGTAAGGGAAAGCCTGGCATCATTTATCCATAAGAGGCTTTACAAACAGAATGGATTAGGTACATCCTGGCCTGATTAAAATGAAAAATACCACACATCATAGTTCTCAACAGGTCTTTGCTTTGTAAGATCTGCAGTCTTTCATGTATACAGCAGGTCAGCTCTGGAACTGTCTTCCTCTGTCTGTATTTCCTACTGCCTATGACCTCCAGTCTTTTAAATGCAGTGTGTCCAGGCATCTCAAAATGAAAGGATCATGAATTTTGCTCTCTATTATCTTGTTTTTATTTTGTTCTTGGAGAGGCATCTTGCAGGCTTCTATAGAAGCCTTTGGTTTCTTCTTTGCATTAAACAAAGTATAAGGTGTATATGGGTGTATAAATGGATTCATACACATGTTATTGTTGCAGGCTCATCTGAAGGTGATACGGTGGTGTGCAGGCTGATGCTGCCCCTCTGCACTCCACCATCCTTCTTCTGGTGTAGAGCAAGGAAGCTGAGGGATGTTGGTAGTCACATGGCAGAGCAGCACCCAAGTTATTCAGTGCTGCCACATGAAGGCCTCCCATGCCACAACAGGTGCAGAGACAGTGTGCAACAGTGCAGTAGCATGGACATTTCTCCTTGTCAATAGTAAACAGAATGTAAGTTGGTAGAGAGGATGAAGAATGAGGGACTGACAAGGAGAAGTTATATGAGGTAGAGAGCGAAGAAAGGGGGAACTGAGGATGAGATGCAGGGATTGAGTGGAGGTGTACATGAGGGAGGGGTGTGTGGGTTGGAGAGAGGGCAGACAGATTGTGGAGGAATGTAAGTCTGTAGAGAGGATGGAGAATGAGATAAGTTATTTGTGGTGGAGGGGAGGGAGGGGGAGAAACAGGATGAGATGAAGGGATTGAGTGGAGAGGTATATGAGAGGTAAATAATTCCCAGCCCATGTATACAGATTCTTTGTACTGTAATCCATTTTTCTTTGTGGTATTTCACTCCTGATTCCTGTTGTTTCTGTCTTTGGTAATATTTTTTTTTTTTAGCATTGTGTTACCTGTACATAGATGGATAGACTGTTGAATAGGCATGGCTGATTTAGACAGACACAGCTGATAAACATAGGAGAAAGGAGGTAAATGATTATCTTGGAAGGAAAATGAATGCAAATCACACTGAAAATGGAAAACTGTTGTGTAAAGAGGTGCAAAAATGTAGAAGTGAAATTGGAAAGAAGTGTGAAAGTGTGAGGGATGAAAGTGGAAGAACAGTAATGAGTGGCTGGAAAGAACAGTTTGAAAGGCTGATGAATGGGAATGGTGAGAGCAGAGTGGCTGTAGACATGATTGGCTTTTGTTGATGTGCTGAGAAGACATATGGTGGCAGGAAATGTAACATAGCCAAAGTGAAGAATGCTGTGAACCAGAAGGAAGGAAGGAAAAGCAACAGGGCTAGTTGTTTTTGTATAGCCCCGGTTTGTGTGGTGGAGCAGACCCATCAACTGCAACAGCAGTCACCCCTGCAGGGCCATCCTGTGCTGTGAACTGATGGTCCCATGTGGCAGCAGCACCTTGCCATAGCCAGGTGCAGGGAAAGTGTGGTGGTTTGAGGAACTGGATGGACACTTCATTTGTGTCTCTGCACCTAGTTAACAGGAGGGCCATAGTTGTCTGCACATCACCTCATTATTTGGTTATATGGTTACCACCCATCACAGTAAATTGTTTCCTGGCTTACAGGAAACCCTTAGGCCTGTCACTGTGTGGAGGTGGTTGGTGGTGGCAGCGTTCATCCACACACTTGATGTAGTTCTTTCACCTTAATTATTCATTTTCTGTGTCTGGCCTCCTCTCTTCTGCTGTCTTCCATCCTCCCTGTCACCTTTGCTTTCCACTTCAGATGACTCCACACTGTGTGATACGCCCATGTCTCGTTGTGGTGAGGTGCTGTCTGCCACAAAGAAACATCACTTCACTGCATGGGATGGCATTGCAGGGTCAGTTGCTTGCTTGCAGTTGGTGGGTCTACTCAGCTGAACAGACCAAGTTTATTCAATAGCATTCATCAAGAACAACACTTGAGTGTAGACCTGCCCAAATCAGTAGGATATCATCAGACCCCTACACAGAGGGGCAACGTGGGAGTGAATGGTATGGTTTGAAGCCTTTATAAATAAAGCTACATGAGTTTTTCATTGTGAAATCCCTAAGAAACTTGGTTACTCTCCACACATTCAGGCTGTATCCTCGATATACAATACACCTAGATGCCATACTCCGGCTTAACGATGGGGGTAGAAACACCACCATACCCTGCCTAACAATGACCAAACCCCAGTTTAATGATGGGTTTTGATTTTTTTTTTACTGATTATGATGGCTGGGGAATGGTGGGGAGAAGGAGGGTTGTGAAAAGAGAGGAAAAAATCAGTAAGATGGAAGTAATGAAAGTTAAAATGGGGAAAGCCCCAGGAATTGATGGAGTGTGTGGTGAAATGCTGAAGCATGGGGGAGAGATAGTAATAGAATGGATGTGGAAGGTGTGCAGATTGGCTTGGGAGGAGGGTAGAGCCCCGGAGGATTGGAAGTCAGGTATAATTATTCCTCTGTGCAAAGGAAAAGGGGAAAAAGGAGTGTGTGGTAATCATAGGGGCATTTGCCTTCACAGTGTAATAGGAAAAGTATATGGTAGGATACTTATTGATAGAGTTAGGGAAATAACAGAGGAATTAGTTGTAGAAGAACAGGGAGGTTTTAGGAAGGGAAGAGATTGTGTAGACCAGATATTCATTCTTAGGTCCTTAGTGGAAAAGTATCTAGAGAAGGGCAAGAAGTTGTATACAGCCTTCATGGATCTAGAGAAAGCATATGACAGGGTGGATAGACAAGGTTTGTGGAAGGTATTAAGAATATATGGAGTGGATGGGAAGTTGAAGGCAGTGAAGAGTATGTATGAGGGTGCTAAGGCTGCAGTGCGTGTGGATGGCAAACTGAGTGAATCTTTTCATTTGAAGGTTGGTTTGAAACAAGGATGTGTCATGTCTCCATGGTTGTTCAATCTGTACATGGATGGGGTTATAAAAGAGAGACAAGGTCGGGCAGTGGATGTTGGAGTGGCCCTAGTGAGAGAGGGCAGTGTGTGGAAACTCCCTGTACTGTTGTTTGCAGGTGATACTGTGTTGTTGAGCGAAGACGAAGGGGAGCTGCAAGGCTTGGTAGATGAGTTTGGGGGAGTGTGTTAGAAATGGAATCTAAAGGTGAATGTAGGGAAGAGTAAAGTAATGGTCTTCGAGAGAAGTGAAGCCAGTGAATGTAGAGTGAGATTGGATGGGGATGATATGGTGAATGTGAGTGCATTTAAGTACTTGGGTAGTGTGATGAGTAAGGATGGAAGTCTGGAGGGTGAAGTGCTCGAAAGGGTGCAGCCTGGAAGGAAGGTTGCTGGTTCGTTGAAAGCAGTGATAAGAAACAGGGAGGTGAGCATGGAAGTGAAAAAGTTGTTACATGATAGTGTTGAGGTACCAACTCTAACATATGGAAGTGAAGCTTGGACCCTGTTGGAGTTTACAGAAGTCAAGAGTGAGAGCAGTGGAAATGAGTTATTTGAGAGGACCATGTGGAGTCACATGGAGAGAGAGACTAACAAATGAGGAAGTGAAGGAGCATTGTGTTGTGGTTGTGGATGTGATGGGAAGCGTTAGGAGAAACACGTTAAGGTGGTTTGGGCATGTGGAGAGGATGGAGAGTGAGAGACTGATGAGGAGAGTGAATATGAGTGAGGTGGAGGGGGCGAGAGGGAGGGGGAGGCCGAGGATGAGATGGAAGGCTGGAGTGGAGAGGTATATGAGAGAGGGGTGTGTGAGTTTGGAGCGTGGTAGTGAAATGGCAGGGGACAGAGTGACATGGAGGTGATTTGTTTGTGGCCACCCCGTTCGGGATTGAGGCGTCTGGCAATAGATAGATAGATTATTTATTTATTTATTTTTATTTTTTTTTATTTTTTGTGATCAGAGACTTGATTTTGACCCAAGTTGTTGTTATTTACATTTAATGTTTTTATTTATATGTTTATTTTTAGTGTCCGAACCAAGAGCCAGCCATCACACCTACCAAGATTGCTTTGTACCTCAGTCAAGATACTCAGAAGACACAGAATCCTTTCAAGATATCCTCCACCTCCTCCAAGACTCATCCCTCCCTCAAGACTTGCATCATTCTTCCTTGAGATGTCTAGTTCTGCAGTTCTGCCTTGGACTCACCAGGTTCTGAGGACATCAACACTGGTAAGCTGGTGTCTCGTATAGAGGATTCAAAACTGTTTATATATACCTGTGCTTTGCATGATTCTGTTGTTCGTATCACATATAAAGGCTCCAACCTGCTTCTGTACATTGGCCTTGATCACCTCATAGCGGCTCTCCACACTGCTTGATCTCTGGCAGCCTCCCTAGATTTCAGTATTGTTCATCATATCATTTATAAAGGCTCCAACCTATCTATCTATCTATTGCTAGATGCCATAATTCCGTAAGGGGTGGCCATTTGACTTTGAGTTATTTGTTTTACGGGGAGGGGCACTAACCCTCCACCAACCCACTTGTTGACACGTAGGGAGCACGTATGGTTTGGTTATATGGTTACTCTCCAACCTGCTTGCATACATTGGCCTTGATCATCTAATAGCAGCTCTCCACACTGCTTGATCCCTGGCAGCTTCCCTAGATTGTCAGTATTGTTAATTGTATTGTTTGTCAGATCGTATCGTTTATAAAGACCCCAACGTGCTTGCATATATTGGCCGTGGTCACTTGGCTTTCCATGCTCCTCAGTGTCTGGCAGCCTTCCTATATTGTCAGTATTGTAGTAGTAGTAGTTCCTTAGGCAGTCTGGCCGAACAGCCCTGAGTCCCTAAGGAAGACCATGGCAGTGACCGGGCTTTCCCACAGAGCTCTCAAGGAGTGTATATTGTGTTGTTGGTGTAGGTGATTGTGTGCAATGCAGTCTTCCATGATGTGCTTAATAGTATGGGGTGCTGTGTTACATCCTGGACAGGCATCAGCGACGGAGTCATCCAGCCTCTTCTGATAACTCAAGAGGGCTGGATGATGCCCACATCTCAGCCTGCCCAGGTGGACCCTGCCCTCACGGGGGAGATAGGATTCAGAAGGATGGATATCAGGAGGCCGAGCATGCAGCTGTGTGTTGTCTTTGAGTGACTGAATGGAATGGCGAGTGATTTGAGTATGAATATGCTTCTGGAAGCTGGTCTGAGGCAGGCAGGGGGGAAGAGATGATAGTATTTGTGTATGATATCGTGTGCTGGGTGTTGTTTTGATGTTCCTTGGTGTGTGTGGATGTGCTGCCATGTAGTGTAGTGGATGTTGTAGATTTGTGGAGGCTGCAGCGAGAGTTTGGGTGCCTCTCATGTCTAGATGATCTTTGACTGTGAGGACTTTGGTTTCTTGGTGTAGGTGGTCTGTAGGTGTAGTAGCTGTGCAGCCTGTGATTATTTTTAAGGCCTTGTTTTGTATGGTCTGAAGAGTGTTGTAGTGTGTTTTAGTGAGGTTAGGGGCCCAAGCAGGGCTTGCATAATTCATCACTGAACGTATATATTGTTTGTATACTGTGGTGGTGGTGTCTTTGTTGTGTCCAAATGTTGTATGGGCAAGTGACTTCAAGGCATTGAGTCTAGGTGTTAATTTATTTTTGATGTTTTTGATGTGTTGTTGAAATGACATTGATGTATTGTATATTACACCAAGGATTTTGTGTGTGTGTGTGTGTGTGTGTGTGTGTGTGTGTGTGTGGTAGGGGAGTGTTGTTTATGGTGAGGTGTGGAATGTGACTGTGTTCTGCTGTCCAGTTTGTGAGAAGGGTCACTGAAGATTTGCCTGGGGCTATTTTGAGTCTGTTTGTGGTGAATCATTCATGTTGTGTGTTGATGTAAGGTTGGAGGATTTGTGTGGCTGTGTTTGCATTTTGGTGTGTGCATGTAAGTGTTATGTCATCTGCATAGGAAGCTATGTGTATTTGTTGTGTGTGGGATGTGGGTATATCATGCATGTATAGGTTGAAGAGTGTAGGAGACAAGACAGATCCCTTGGGGACACCATTTGTGAAGTTTCTGGTGTTCGAGGACTGACTAGCAAAAGTTACATGTGCATATCTCCCTGCTAAGAAGTTTGCTAGCCATCTTTTTATGTTATTGTGCATGTTTGTGTTGAATATTTTGTTTGTGAGGTTGTGGCGGGGGATGGAATCAAAAGCTTTACTAATGTCTAGTGTGACAAGGAGTGTTCTGTGTGGTGGCCTAGCTGAATTCATGCCATCAAAAACTCTCTGTGTGAGGTCTGTAAGAAGAGTGTTTGTGGAGTGTAGTGGCCTAAAACCATGTTGTGATGGGGCTAAGGGGGTGTGAGGTGTAACTAGTTGTATTACCAGTCTTTCAGTGACTTTGGAGGGGGTGCAAAGGAGTGTGATGGTTCGGTGTGAGGAAGGTAATGTGGGGTCTTTGTTGGGTTTGGGGATAGTGATGATAATGCCATGCTGCCAGATGTTGGGTATTATGTTGTGTGAGTAGCTGGAGTTTGATATGTTGGTGAGTGCTTGTATGCCTTGAGGTCCAATGTGTTTAAGGTGTATGTTGCTTATGTTGTCTGGTCCACAGGCAGATGAGTGCTTAAGGCTGCTAATGATGTGCTTCGTCTGGTTGTAAGTGAAAGGTGCGAAGTCTGGGTCTGTGGGAAACTGTCTCTTACATCGGATGATACGTCGGTCGTCACGATGGAGGTTTAGATGGCTGACATGTGAAAAATGATTGATGAGAATGTTTGCTTGTTGTTTGTTTGAAGGAATGGTGTCTGTTGTTGTGATGGCAGCATGTGATTGTGTAGTGTTGCTGTTGGAGAGTGTGATTCTGTTTAGTGTTTTGTAGAGTTTGCTGGTGCTTGTTTTGTGATCAAGTGTTTGGAGATAATTATTCCAATTTATTGTTTGCTGTTCTGATATTTTATTGTTTATTTGAGTGTTGAGTTCTTGTATTTGTTGTATGGTGTCATGTGTATGGGGTGTTCGGGAGTGTCGTAGTGTGTCCTGTTGTCTGATGAGGCTTTGAATTTCTAGTGTGAAATTGGGGTTGTGTCTTTTTCTGTTGCCCCTAGGGATGTGTCTTTTGTCTGCGTTTTGTATAATTGTATTGAAAGTGTCCACAGCGGTGTTGATGTTTGTGGTGGATGTGCTGTTTAATGTTTCAAAGTGTTGTTCTGTTTCAGCTGTGAAGGCCTCCCAGTTGGCTCTCTTATAATTAGTGTAAGTGTGTCTGTGGCCAGCTGGGGTGATTCTGGTTTTGTGTCAGTATTGTTAACTGTATTGCTTATTGTATCATTTGTAAAAACTCCAACCTGTTTGCATACATTGGCCTTGGTCATCTAATGGCAGCTTTCCACACTGCTTCATCTCTGGCAGCCTCCCTGTTCAGTCCCATATTCCTGAGATCACACCCATAACATTATTTACCTTGTTAAATGTGCCTAGGATTCAGAAATGGTAAAAGGGAGGCAGGAAACCATAACTATCAGCACACTGGTCAGACCAGCCTTTTTGATGAGTGGTTGGTTATGGTATTGATGTATTTTATGGGTACATACTTTCTGGCTTTTCATCATCATCATCCGGACCTCCTTTCCCAGCCTAAAGCAGGGTGAGGAGTAGCAGTGTCCAGACAGCCCAAATTTGCCCAATTTTTGTTTTTTAATTAGTTGTTTTAGGAATAGGGTCAGAATTTTAACCTTCCAAGAATTATCATGGTACATAAAAGTTCAGGGTCTCTGAAATGTTCTCAAAACTTGTTTTTAAAAAGTAAAAACTACTGCTAAATTTCTTGCCACCAACTGGAAACAAATAAACTCTACAGTTATATAAGGTGACTCGGGGGTTGTGGGGGTTGATTCTTCCCTGTAGGAGTAAGAAGGGGAGGATCATCAAAGATTTTCAGGCAAAACTTGGGAATTGCCAGGAAAAGTCTGGTGTGGGAACTTATTTAGACATTTGAAATTATTGTCTCCATTGTACACACATATATGTATATTTTTCATTCCTAATTATCTTAAACATGTGTAACCTTGAGGTAGCTGTACACTTGAGTGATGGGCCAGATTGTTTATTGACAGGAAGATAAGAGAGCAATAAGAAGGGAGGAGGATAGACACAGAATGAGAAGGGGGAAGGAAGAGGTTGGCAGCAGTTATATCAGATTAGTAATTTGTTATACTACCCTAGTCTGTTTGATTGATCAGACTCATCAGCCACAGGCAAGCTACTGCCCTTGCAGGGTCATGCTGTGCACAGAATAGTTCTCATATAGGGAGGCTGTCAGAGATCAAGCAGCATGGAGAGCTGCCATTAGGTGACCAAGGCTGACACATACAAGACTGCTGGAGCCTTTATAAACAGGATACAAACACTTACATCAGTATAGTTACACATGGATAGTTTATACATGAAGAAGTGCTGCTGACACTGGTGCTGATGAACACAGTTGGTGTACTGTATGTGGATGTAATAGTTGATGTAGTGTAACATTTAGCACTTACCAACACACACAATAAACAGTGAAGTAGCTAAGGTGTACACCCCCACCTTGTACCGTACCCAAAATATACGCACCCACCTCCCATCACACTCCCATATCTTTGCAATCAGCTCCCTATCTTTTCAGTTGCCTCCCTATTTTTGCAAGCAACTCTCAATCTTTTCAGTCTGCTCCCTGTTTTTTCCCTTTGCCCCCCGATCTTTTCCACCGACTCTCGACTGAAATATTCAACTGATACTCTCACTCCCTCAGAATATTTTAAATGGTTAACTCGAATACTGTCCTCCTCAGTGTGTATTTCCCTTTGCTTATGACATCGTTACATTATTATTATTGTAATTTATTAAGAGTAAATAAATGTATGAAGTATGATTATGAGCTTTGTCCACCTTTACACCCCCCCCTTTAAAAAATAAATAAATAAATAAATAAATAAAAAAAAACACACACACTTCTAAAAGATCTTCAGTTTAATGATATGATTACATGTCCATAGTAAAAATAAAAGTAATAAAAAGTGTGTGATGCTTATATGGTTACAGGCTTACTAAATACCAGCCCTTCACTGTATTTATTGTGTGTGCATATTCAGTGCTATATGTACTGCTGCTTTATCAGTAAGAGTTGGTAGAGTATTTAGTGTAAAGTGACTCTCATGCCACTCTGTATTAACCACTTTATTCCAGTGATACTTTATTTCAGTATTCTTGCTGCCTTCAAAGAAATTAACTCATCAGGGTGGTAGTATAAAGGGTAGGATTGCGAGAGGCAGACTGAAAAAGATGTGACCTCAGGGATAAGGGACTGATCAGAGAGGCTGCTAGAGACTGAGCAGCAGGATGAAATTGATTAGAGGGATTATCTGTCTATAGCCAGATGCCCCCTAAGGGTTGGCTGTTTGTTTTTGAGTTAGTTGTTTTACAGGGAGGGGCACTAACCCTCCACCAGCCCATTTGCTGACACAGGAAACACACATGGGTTGGTTATATGGTTACCACCCAGCGTTGTAAATGGTTTCCTGGCTTACAGGAAACCAGGCTGCTAGAAATTGAGCAGTGTGGAGAGCTGCCATTAGGTAACCAGGGCCAGTGTGTGCAGGCATGATGATGATATGAAGCTGTTATAAGTGTTTAGTTTGAATTGAAAGTCTCAGTTTGAAAAGCTCCAACAGATTTTAACATAATTTTTTGCTGTAGCTTCTGTGTGCATAACCTGTACAGATTTTAACGTAATTTTTCAGTATATCATGTATGGCCCTAAATTGTCCGATACGGCATGTAGTCTCTCGGCTCAGTCACAGTTTTTGATTACTTAAACCTTCACTGTTACTTAAATCACTCTAGAGTTTCAGTTCAAAAGGCGGAAACAGATTTTGACTCAGTTTTCCAGTATATCTTTAACAAAACTAACTCATCTAGTCTGATAAAGCCTCTGATGTGAGTAAATTTGTGTGAAGGCAGCAAGAGTACATATAAAATCACTGCTGTGCTTAAAGTAGTTAATGTTAGGGACAGCCTGACCCCAGACTACCAGTCAGTTATGCAACAAGGATAACAGATAGACATTACTTGTGATGAGTCTCCTTGGTTACTATATAAACTCCATAGTAACAAAATAAAATAGGAATAAATAGAGGAAGGATAAGTGATGGAAATTCCTTGTGATGAGTCTTGTAAATAATTAAGAAAAAATGATTGATGGAAGGATAAGAGATGGAAATTCCTTGTGATGAGTCTCCTTGGTTACTATATAAAGAAATGAGTAATGGTAATAAATGATAATACCAGGAAGTAAACGAAATAACAGTAAATAAGTTAATAGAGGAATAGTAACTTCAGAATTACTTGGTTAATACATATCAGTAATTAATGCAGTACGGCTCTCAGAAATTGCTTGTCATAAGTCTCATTTCTTACTATATAAAGTTCTTAATAAGTAACACCAGAGTTCCTTTAATCTCATCTGTCCTTTAATAGGTCTGATTTGTATCTAAAGTCTACAGTGAATAAAGGCAACTAATACTGTGATAAAGTAACATTAGAGTTTCTTGTAATTAAGACTCATTTGTATTAATGTTAAATCACAAGTAGCCTTTTTATTGCTTTTCGGTAATTAAATCATAATCAGATCCTCAGTAAATTTGAGATATATAAGGCTGTGACAATTGCATAAGGAAGAATTGACAGCTAAGATTCCCTGTGTATCTGTAGAAAGCTAAGTTGTCATACTTTAGACATTTTCTTCTTTATTCATTTCTCTAATTAAATACAAGCTTGTTAAAATTCCACAAGTGCATATAGAAAGCTAAATTGCCAGTTTCCCACAAATATAGTCAATAGTTGAGATATTGTGCAACATAGATGAGAATTATGACAAGGAATTGCTCTGTATAAATTTGCATCAGAATATTATCATTTAAAACAGTGAATATTAGGAGGAATAATCAGTAACCCTCCATATTAATAGAAGTAATATATGGGTAATTATTCTTGAAGTCCTGTATAGCATAACTGATTGGGAGTCACACTGGGGAGACATAGGGCTATATTCTTATTAACCTCTTCATGTTATGGTGCCATGTACAGTTGCTGCCCATCTTACCAACTTAAAACCAACATTTTTTATAATTAGTAATATCTTAATGGTCTGTAAATATACAAATCTTCTTTGAGTAGCATTTATAGACATGAACCCTTTCTTGAGAGTTATATTTTGTGGTCTGTGCTTACGAACTTAAGATACGAACCCTTTCTGGAGAAGCTGTTACTGATATTTTTGCGATCAGTGCTTACGAACATGTATAGAGGGGAGCATTTTTAGAGAAGCCTTAAATATTTTTATGGTCTGTGCGTACAGACTTTACAGATATGAAAATTTTTGGATGACTTGATACTATTGTGGTCCGTGCTTGCGAACATATTTTGAGAAGCATTTATTGATATTCTTGCAGTGGATACACAGTACACTATAGAGTTGTAATATCAGTAATACATTACAGTACTACAGTAAACTGCATAGAGTACTTACAGAGTCATGTGTTAGTGATGCTAATGGTTAAAGTTATCTGAAGTAAACACAACATAGTATTCATTTCTACACTTATATTCCTGTTTTTTAGTAATGATTTTAAATATCTGGCATCACATACAGTATAAGTAAACTTATCTTTGGCTTCACCTGTAGTATTAGTGAATTTCAACTTTGATATTTTGAGTAATAGACCAATTTGCAATCCCATTTAAGCTCATTTTGACTGTGACTTTGCATAATAGACTAATTTGTGATCCCATTTAAGCTCATTTTGATCGATTTTGCATAATAGACTGATTCATGAAACCAATTTAGCTCCTCTCAATTAAGTTCATGTCAGCTCGTTTTGACTTTGCATAATACACTAATTCATGATTCCTGTTTAGCTCATTTTGACTTTGATTTTAAGCAAGACTAAGGACAGAAAACTTTGAGCAACAAACCAATTCTTGGTGCCAGTTCATTGCATTTCAACTTTGAAAGTAACAGACCAATTCTTGATCTCAGTTAAGTTTGTATCAGCTTTGACTTAACAGACCAGTTCTTGATTTGAGTTCAGTTCATTTCTGCTGTAACAGACCAATTCATGAGGCCAGTTAAGCTCATTTTTACTTTGACATTGCATAACAGTTCAAATCTTGATCCTAGATAAGCTCATTTCTGCTTTGATGAGTAGTAATTAAGCTCATATCAACTTTGACTTTGCATAATAGACCAAAGCTTGATCCTAGTTAAGCTTATTTCAACTTTGAGAGTATAACAGACCATTTATTAATTCCAGTTTAGTTGGTAAGTCGGGAAGCAACTGTATCTCATTCTTGCTGCCTCCAGACTATTTTATTAACTTTGGTGATACAGTTATTAGTGAAGGAGCTTTAAATTTTGTAGTGGTGGAGCTTTGAAGGCTCCATAAACATATTAATTTCTCCCAAAAAATTTATTAAAAGTCTGCAAGTGGCAAGAATAATATATAAAATGTCATTGGATTGATGGAGTTAAAATGTAATCAGAAAGGGGGAAGGGAAGCTCTGTAAATGGACAGTTATGGGATGGCTGTGGCAGTCATATTGTATCAGCCGGCATCCTACATTACACATTGTTTTGTAGTGATAGAGGCTCAGTACAGTACAGTCTTTTTAATTACAAAGTAGAGATTTTCATTATTGTACATACTTCAGAAATTAATGTAAGACTTTCATTATGTGCTTGATTAGTTAACGTATATTGAACAGGACCAGCGATTTTCATTACGTTTTTCAGAAGTTAACATACAACAGCACCAGGAATTATTATTGTACATTTAACAGCACACGTATATTGAACAGCACTAGTGATTTTCTTTAAGTACTTCGGTGTAGTATATTTGCATCAACAGTAGAGATTTTCTGTACATTTTTGAGTAGCTAACATATATTTATCGGTACATTGTGCTTCAGAAATTAATATATTAGTAACAGAGATTTTCGTGATGTTCTTCAGAAATAATCGTGAATGTAATACAAGAGCTTGCCTTCCCCCTCATGGTTACATTCTAACACCATCAGTCTAATGACATTTTATTTATTCATGCTGACATACTATTTTATTCAGTCAATTAGTCTTTAACCTGCAGGAGTTAAAGGCTTGTCATTACTGAATAAAATAAGTGGTGTTGGCAAGAATAAAAACATGTCATCATATTGAAGAGGTTAATAATGATGAGACAGCTTGTGAAATGCTGTTATTTTGGTGTTGGTCACGGCAGCTTCTGTGAACACTTAACCCCTTCACTACAATGACATCTTTTAGTCTTTCTTGCTATCTCCAGATGATTTTATTTAGCTTAGTGGAGACTTGTCATGCTGAAGGGGTGACATGAACCCCTTCAGTATGAGAGGTCTTCTTTCACAATATCCATAGAATACAATGTCTATTCACGGGCCGCCCGGGAGCGAAAGAAAACGCACCAGCTCCTTGGTGATGATGTCACGCTCTCCTCTCTCGTCTCCCGCATCCCAGCTCATACCTAACATTGTTACACAGTAAAATTTCTCTCTTTTTTTTCCTTTCATATCTTAACATGTGGTTGCATGTCAGAAAAGAGGCAAATAACATACTAATCTCTAGTCAAACTCTTTATCGGTTTTAGTCATACCTTGCTCATGTGAATATAAGCTTTGAAACAGTGTTTAAGCATACTGACTTGAAAATTATCTCATGACATACTTAAAGTTCACTGAACATGAATCTCTGTCTGTCTGGCAATCAGTCAGTCAGTATATTTTTATATCTATTTATTATCTAATGAAATTACTCATTTTATTTAGTTCTTCTGGATTAAATGGTTTTTTTATTCAGTACTTGCATTTTAAAAAACATACAACAGCGAACAAAATAAGTGATTCCTTCATCAGGCATAGAAACAAATTCAGCAATTTGACTGGCTAAATTCTGGACTGTGGCTTTTTCAGGTTGCAGGACTAATAGCCTAGCCCCATGATGACAGATAAATAACTTTACCATCTTTTTAAATTTTTCTAGGAGTTCAAAGCTAGGTTTCGTCAGTTTTTCATTTCCCCTGGTAATTGCACCAATCCATGTGTCTTCTTTGTTTGATGCCTTTGAACAGAGGTAGCCATATTGAGGAAATCTGAGCTAGAAAACCACCAAAATATGAACAAAATACCAAAATACGCTAGGCCCTCTTCCTCAGTAACTTCTTGTAAAAGAAGTAACTTCTTCCTCAGTAATCTGATTGAGCCGGTGAAGATTTATATCCCAGGGGTGGTTGGAGTTTATTGCTCACATAATGCCATTCAGGGATGAGTGAGGCTGGTCACACTCATCTTAAATGTCATGACCAACTTACCTAGCCCCGGGCTTCTACGCTCCTCTGTGGGGCGACATAGGTTTGGATAATGAGTGAATGAATTAATCTAGCTACTGCAGTTAAAATTGTACATGGGATTAGTGCTTTCCTATATTCATCACATTGCTACAGGCCATTTTACATCATTTATAATATATTGTAGTTTTAGCTCTGTCCTTCCATTTCATCATGCCCAGAATCACGGTTTATGTTCTTTAATGTATTATGAAAATCTGTCACTTCATACTTCTCTCTTGTAATTATCATGTGTATTCTGTGATGTTATTTTTGTGGTTTTCTGCAGCCATTGTCACAGTCTTAATTGTTAATGGCTATTTTGTCCAGAAAGTAGAAGATTAACTCTGTGAAATGAAGTCTTTGGATCATTCAGTAATGCAGTACTTTACAGTTCTTGACTGAGGCACTGGCATATTGCAGACATCCAGCTTCCTACATACTCTCATCTGGAGCAAGTTGACCCCTTCAGTCCCTCATGTCCTGGGCCAAAGAGAACAACATCATGGTGAGGTAGTCTGCTTGATATTCATGTATTGTACGTAGGGTATTCATTTTACAGTTGAGATAAATTTGATTGGAACACCTTGTGTTAGAAGGAACCTTTTACTAAGTACAATGCAACACTGCTTCCCTTTGTTACATCACACTTGACAGAGAGGTACATTATTACTCAGTAAAGAAACTGCTCATTGTAAGAGATGTGTCAAATTGTTGGCATTGAGATGTTGCACATTGTTGGATAATGCAGTTACTCTTATATAGCTCTGGTTTGTTGAAAATTACAGTCACCAAGTTGTAATTTCTGAATGTTTCTGAGTATTATCCTCTCATCTTAAGAGAAGTTAATATGGTTTGGTGCTTGTTGGTTTGGTTGGCAACAGTGATAGTGAGTCCTATGATACAAGTAATTTTTCTGTACAGGTGTTTTGGGGTTTTAATACATTGGTATGTGCATATATATTGCTCTGTACATGGGTGATAGAACTTAAAGAATATCCCCTCCCCTGATTAATCTGAAATAAAGGTGATTTATTGAATTTATGTCTGTGCTAGGTTAGTGTGTAGTTTGAATTTGATTTTCTTGACATAACTGCATTTTGTATACAGTTCACATATTGCTTTATGCATGGATTTTTTTTTCTCTTCCTGTGTAATATTTACACTAGCATATTGTTTCTACAAAAATATAGGTACCCAGTAACATTTGTTGGAGAGAACACTTTAATGAATTGTTGAACATAGAGAATGAAAGTAATGCAAGTATAAGTGGCTGGGGCATGGCAGGGAGAAGGAGGGTTGTGAGAAGAGAGGAAGAAATCAGTAGGATGGAAGTGGTGGAAGCAATGAAGAAAGTTAAAATGGGGAAAGCCCAAGGAATTGATGGAGTGTGTGGTGAAATGCTGAAGTATGAGGGAGAGATAGTAATAGAATGGATGTGGAAGGTATGCAGATTGGCTTGGGAGGAGGGTAGAGTCCCAGAGGATTAAAAGTCGGGTATAATTATTCCTCTGTACAAAGGAAAAGGGGAAAAAGAAGTGTGTGGTAATCATGGGAAAAGTATGTGGTAGGATACTTATTGACAGAGTTAGGGAAATAACAGAGGAATTAGTTGGAGAAGAACAGGGAGGTTTTAGGAAGGGAAGAGGTTGTGTAGATCAGATATTCATTCTTAGATCTTTAGTGAAAAAGTTTCTAGAGATGGGAAAGAAGTTGTATGCAGCCTTCATGGATTTAGAGAAAGCTTATGACAGGGTGGATAGACAAGGATTGTGGAAAATATTAAGAATATATGGAGTAGATGGGAAGTTGTTGAAGGCAGTGAAGAGTATGTATGAGCGTGCTAAGGCTGCAGAGCGTGCGGATAGTGAACTAAGTTAATTTTTCTATCTGATGGTTGGATTGAAACAAGGATGTATCATGCCTCCATGGTTGTCCAATCTGTATGTGGATGGGGTTATAAAAGAGATAAAAGGTAGAGCAGTGAATGTTGGAATGGCCCTAGTGAGAGAGAGTAGTGTTTGAAAACTCCCTGTACTGTTGTCTGCAGATGATGCTGTGTTGTTGAGTGAAGATGAAGGGGAGCTGCAAGGCTTAGTAGATGAGTTTGGGAGAGTGTGTAAGAAACGGAATCTAAAGGTGAATGTAGGGAAGAGTAAAGTGATGGTCTTCGAGAGAAGTGAAGCCAGTGAATGTACAGTGAGATTGGATGGGAAGGATATGGAGAATGTGAGTGTGTTTAAGTACTTAGGTAGTGTGATGAGTAAGGATGGAAGTCTGGAGGGTGAAGTGCTTGAAACGGTGCAGCAGGGAAGGAAGGTTGCTAGTTCCTTGAAAGCAGTGATAAAAAACAGGGAAGTGAGCATGGAAGTGAAAAAGTTGTTACATGACAGTATTGTGATACCAACTCTGACATATGGAAGTGAAGCTTGGACCCTGTTGGAAGGACAGAAGTCAAGAGTGAGAGCAGTGGAAATGAGTTATTTGAGAGGAGCATGTGGAGTCACATGGAGAGACAGACTAACAAATGAGGAAGTGAAGGAGTGTTGTGGTGTGGTTGTGGACGTGATAGGAAGCATTAGGAGAAACACATTAAGGTGGTTTGGCCATGTGGAGAGGATGGAGAGTGAAAGACTGACGAGGAGAGTGTATGTGAGTGAGGTGGAGGGGGCAAGAGGGAGGGGGAGGCCGAGGATGAAATGGAGGGATGGAGTGGAGAGGTATATGAGAGAGGGGGGTGTGAGCTGGGAGCAGGGCAGTGAAATGGCAGGGGACAGAGTGACATGGAGGCGATTTGTTTGTGGCCACCCCGTTTGGGATTGAGGCGTCTGGCAATAGATAGATAGATAGTTCCAAAAATAATATCCCTAACTCCATAGAAAGAATCATTTTAAGTAGATGTTAGTAATTAGTACAGGTGTTGTTTACATTATGGAAAAACGTGGGTCCCGCTACTAGGGTGTAGCCTATAGGCTACAACCCAATACCCATATAAGAAGTCAGCCAGCGTGCATCTTTGGGCTGTCCAAGATCCATAGAACGCTTTATATTGATCTTGGTACAGTACAGCTATACTGTAGGAAACATCCACTACTGGTAATACTAATAGGTGAATGAACACAATAATGTTGTGTGTATTTCACGTGTTTGGACGCTCAGCCCTGTGGTGGCCGTGGCTTCCATCACAGCCTGATAAAGGACTATCTGCTGCATCTGTACAGTACCATCTACTGTACCATAATGGGCTTTGGATCACTACCCAAAGTACCCCAACTTAACCAAAAATAACCTCATAAGCTCTCTGAGTGGTTGTTATTGAATTATGGTGCTTAATAATCAGAGAAAAATATACTAACATGCCCAAACAATAATACTTTAGTGACAAATGGAAACCTTTACCTGTACATACTTTTTTTTTTCTACTAAATTTCATTGTGCTAAAAAGACATACCCTTTTGTTGTGTATTTATGACATTTCTGCCTGAAACACTGCAGTACATGTTTTTTATCTATCTGTCTATTGCCAGACGCCTCAATCCCACACGGGGTGGCCACAAACAAATCGCCTCCATGTCGCTCTCTCCCCCTCCATTTCACTACCTTGCTTCCAACTCACACCCCCCTCTCTCATATACCTCTCCACTCCATCCCTCCAATTTTTAATTGCCCACCCCATGATTGTACTACTTTCCATCAGTACAACCAATTTTGTCTGTAAATTATGAATGACTTCCAGTATTAATTATGCAGAAATCATTTAGAATTTTTCCAGTTCTAGAAAGTATACTTATTAGGATGTAATTGGAAATCTACATAGGTAGCTTATTCATTCCAATCAATTTCAGCCGGAGTGGGTCCTGCTACAGTATACGTGCTGGGATCAGCTGTTAACTACTGGTAGCTGCTCTATCCGTTTTTCTTGTCTGTTGTGAGACAACATAGAGCAAAGTAAGTATACATAGATATTGTATTCTGTATATGTATAAATGAATTTTTGTTTGTGATAACATATTGATAATACGAGCATACTCCAGTTTAACGATCTAATTGGTTAGGTAAAACCCCATCGTTAGGCGGGGTATTGTATATCAGGGTACTTTTAACATGTATTTCAATGTGGACCATTTACTAGCCTTGGGTTTCCCCCCAAACCAAATCCAAAACCCACCCAGATGAGCCCAAAAACAGGTTTTGAAGGCAATCAAAATGGCCTAACAGCTGTCAGAGAAGCTAACCTAAGCCTAACACCTGTAAATAACTCACCTAAACCAACATATATAATCTGAATATCATCAAATATACATCTCGAAAAAATCAAGCTCAGTAAACTGTACCCCAAAATGACAGTGTTTACTCCACCTGTGGCTAAAACTCATTAATTAAATTAATTAAGGTCTAAAAGCACTTTATAACTAAACCTAAACACACAGTTTTAGTCTAAAATATCATCAAAATTGGTAAGAAAAATCAAAACCCATTGTTGAACCGGGATTTGGCCATTGTTAGGAGGGGTATGGTGCAATTCCTACCCCCATCGTTAAGCCAGGGTATCGCATCTAGGGGTATCATATATTGAGGTATTACTGTATACCTTACAGATAATTTGGTGAAAATTTACCCTACAGAGCTTTCAGTCTGGCTAATAACTACCGGGTAGTTAATTTTTATGGCTTTGTAGGAACCCCAGTTGATTCATTCAGTACGACGTCAATACAGTCACTATTGTACTCGTTTTATGATGGGGTTACGTCATAGCTTAATGGATAACAATTTTATCGTAAATTAGGAGATTGAAGCATATTATAAAAGGGGGGTTACATTAATTCAGCTTCCCTAAGTCACCTATCCAAGACTGAAACAAAAATGACAACCCACCATAATTCCTGTGTCGGTCCAAGTTGTCTCCAAGACCAAAACAAACACTATCACGCCAAGACAGGCAGCATTACTCACGTACAGTAAATCATTGCAACAACACAACAAACACACTTGCGCAAAGTTGGCCTGGTGCTACACGATGTATAGACCTACAGTAGCACGTGGCTTGGCTGAGAGGTGACGATAGCTGGGGGGCACACATATGCGGGTTATAAAAAAGATACAGGGTCGGGCAGTGGATGTTGGAGCGGCCTTAGTGAGAGAGGGCAGTGTTTGGAAACTCCCTGTACTGTTGTTTGCAGATGATACCAGCCACTGGTAAGCTGGTGGGCTAGGGGTCCCAGATCCATTGCCTGGATCTGGGACTGTGCAGTGGGTGGGGCCTGTGGAATGTTTACCCCCACTTTATCTCTTCTGACTGTGACTAAATACAAGTATAAGCTTCAAAGCAAGCCTGAGGACAGTAAATCACCCAGAGGGATTAGAGTGGGTTCATGGAATGTGGGATGTTAGAGGGGAAGTCATTGAGGCATTCAGTAGGAGGTGGGTGGATGTGGCATATTTGCAGGAAGTCCAGTACAGGGGTGGATCAGCCAGAAAGATTGTTGGGAAGGATTGCTACTATAAGCTGTTTTGGCAGGAGGGGACTGACGGATATTGGGGTGTGGATGTGTTGGTTGCAGAAAAATGGGGGTAGGGGGTTTTCAAGAATTCTCCCCCAGTATCCCTGCTTGTCGTAAGAGGCGACTAAAAGGGTTGGTGGTGGGTTAGTGCCCCACCCCGTAAAAACAACTAACTAAAAATACGAACAGCAAGCCTCGGACCAGGACTGACCAAAAGTTGACAACAAAGGAACGGACAAAGGACGAGATAAAGATTGCGACCTGGAATGTGAGGGGTATGAATGATGAGGTGAAAGAGAGAGAGATTTTACAGGTGCTTGAGAGTGCGAAAGTGGATATATGTGGAATAACTGAAACTAAATGGCGAGGTGAGAGTGTGAGAATGGGAATATGGGTGGGGTATATGCGCAGGAGTGGGTGAGAATGAGAGGGCAAAAGAGGGAGTGTGTATTGTTGTGAGCAACAGGTGGAAGGAGAATGTAAGAGAGTATGGATCAGTTGGGTCAAGGATTGTGTGGGTAAGAGTGAAAGTTGGACTACAAATGTGGGCAATTGTGTGCGTGTATGCGCCAACGCAAGATCGTGTAAGTAGAGTGAGAGAAGAGTTTTGGACAAATGTGGAAGCCTGCTTGGAAAAGTTTGAAAGGAATGAGAGAGTGTTTCTGATTGGAGATATGAATGGAAAAGTAGGGAATGAGAAGGTGGATGGAGTGGTTACCATAAAGATTTTCATGCCTAACTTGTTTTCATCATGCTGTACATGTGTTAAAAAATTACCCTAAATGTTAATCATAATTTCCTGCTTGCAGTTTAATTTTTCCATGCATGGTTCTTAAGTAAAACAGCTAGAAAAAAGGTTGAAGCAGTGAATTTCATGTCCGGTCCTAACCTAACCTAACCTATGGTTATCATAAAGATTTTCATGCCTAACCTGTTTCATCATGCTGTACATGTGTTAAAAAATTACCAAAAATGTTAATCATAATTTCCTGCTTGCTATTTAATTTTTCCATGCATGGTTCTTAAGTAAAACAGCTAGAGAAAAGGTTGAAGCAGTTAATTTCATGTCCGGTCCTAACCTAACCTAACCTATGGTTACCATAAAGATTTTCATGCCTAACCTGTTTCATCATGCTGTACATGTGTTACAAAATTACCCTAAATGTTAATCATAATTTCCTGCTTGCTATTTAATTTTTCCATGCATAGTTCTTAAGTAAAACAGTTAGAAAAAAGGTTGAAGCAGTGAATTTCATGTCAGGTCCTAACCTAACCTAACCTAACATTGTGTTAATCATAATTTCCTGCATTTAATTTAATTCTTTCATGCATGGTTATTAAGTGCACCAGCTATGAAAAAGGTTGAAGCAGTGAATTTGATGTCCAGTTATTACCTAACCTAACCTAACCTAACTAACCTAACCTAACCATTTTTCTGGTAGCAATTAACATCATTTACTGTATTTGATGCTTTGTATCCAATAATTTAATGCATAAAGTGTGAGAAAAGATGATTTCCATATCCGATACTTACTTATACTATGCTGGCAAGTTCTGAGCTCCTATGACTCACTCACCCCTAAATCATCATTTTTTGGTTATAATTCAATAAATTCATGCTATATGTGCATTATTTATGTGAAAAGGGACCTAAATAAGTGCTATACATGTCCACTAGGGAGGTAGGAAGGTAGTTTTCTGATTTAGGTTAGGTTAGGTTAGGGTCATGAAAAACCAGTGCTGGAGCTTCAGGACCAATATCCGGACAAAACCAATATTCGGACATGCCTTTGGCTCTCTTACAACGGATATTGGAGGGATTACTGTATAGCATAGATGTGTATTGTTGGGTGCTCATATTTCATTCTACCATTTTTTTTTTTTTGTGTGTGTGTGTGTAGATATCCTTAACTTTTCTAACATCTTCTACTGAGGTAAAGAAAGGCCAGAGAAGGAGAGACGGATATCCACTGATACCACAAAAGTACAGAGCACTGTTGAGCGTTTTTTAAGTCACTGTAGCATTATTACAATGCTTCCTAGCACACTACCACACCATACACTATCACTACACCACACACTGTCACACTGCACCATACAGTCGCATCCCACTATACCATACCACACTAGACACAGTCACTTGCAGTTATACCACACCACACACTGCCACAAATCACACCACCATATAAGCCTTTGTCATACTATGCATCATAAATTTAATAAACATTCATTGTTCAGTTGTACACATGTGTAGTTTTGGGACCAGTTTGACCAAGATTATTTTTTGAGAATGGGTGTTTTGGGTAGAAGAAATTCAGTACAGTATACCCAAATTAGGGGGAAAATTGTTCATTGGTGGGGTATATTTTGGTATATTGATATTTTTGGGTGAACCAGTGGTGTAATGGTTAGCACATACAGCCTGCAACTGGAAATTCCGTAGATTGAATCCGTGGCTGTCAGAATCGAATAAAATGTCCCTCTTTGCATAGCAGCACAAAAGTAAATCTGTTATTGTTTGTCATTGTACAGTACTTGTCTTACCCCATCCTTGGGTGGGAAAGAGTGGTCAAGATAATGATGATGCTGGTGATATTGATAA
>JAGKTI010010189.1:0-29065 GCA_018397915.1 Birgus latro
TTGTGTGTGTGTGTGTGTGTGTGTGTGTGTGTGTGTGTGTGTGTGTAAATATAGTGTGAGAGGCTCTTGACACACGGCACATATTTTGGCCACTAAGCTTTTGGCAACACCTTCACCCTCCCCTTCCCCTTTTCCCTCTCCCCTGCTTTACCCTATTCCTCATCCTCCTTTCGCCTATCCTCTCTTTCCTTACCCTTTCATCCTTCTCCCCTTCATCCTCCTCTATTTACACTTCATCCTCGTCTTCTCCCCTCTTTCCCTTTCCCCTCAATCTCCTTCACTTCTCCCCACTTTCTTACCTTAGCCCTCCTCCTCCTTCTTTCTCCCTCCTCTTCCTTCTTTCTCCCTCCTCTTCCCTGGTCACCTCTTCTTCTCCCATCATCCCCGCTTCCTTCCTCTTGCCATCCCCTACCCTCTTCCTACTTCCTCCTTTTTTCACCCTTCTTTCCCCTACTTCCTTCCCCACCTGCCTTCCTCCACTCTTTTTGTACCTTCCTTCTCCCACCCCTTTCCTTCCCTTCCGTCTCCCCTTCCTTTGCTTCTTCCTCTCTCCCTTTTCCATTATCAACAGACTTTCTTCCCATTACCTTCCCACTTCCTATTCCCTTTCCTTCTTGCATATTATCTTCCTTATTCTCATTCCTCTTCGCTTCCACCACTCCCTTCCTCTCCCTTTTCTCCCACTCTTCCTTCCCTCCCCTGTCTTTCCCCACCTCTCTCACACAACCTCTGCCTCTCCCACCCTTCTTCCTTGTCCTTCCCTCTCCTCCTTTCCCATTCCTTCTCTATCTCCATCTTCCTTCCCTTCCACCCACCCACCTTCCTACTCCATCCTTTCTTCGACTACTTCCCCACTTCGCTTCCCTACCTTTACTACCCAACCTTCTCTTCCCTCTTAATCCCCTTTCTCATCCAACCACCCCTGCTTCGTTTCCTCAACTTCCTCAACTTACACCGATTAAATTTTTTCAGCAACTCTTTCTAATCATGCTCTATAATCCTCAAGAGTAGCATTTTTCTTTTTTTTTATATTTGTTTTTACCTCTAATTTCATTTCCACTACAATCCCATCGTTAAGGCGTCAAGTTATTATCTTCTAAACCAGTCAAACTCTACCTTCCTAGCACCATTCATCCCTCTCCGCTACCTTCTCCATCGCTACCTCCAATTACCGCCTACATCCCTCAGAAACCACCCTACCCAGAGACACAAGCACACCTGACCAGACTGCGATGCGGTCACCTCTCTACCCAACTACAATGCCAACACAAAATCACAAACAATCTACTACTGCCCACACCACAACACACTCACAAACAATCGACCACTGCCCAAAGCACAACACACTCACCTCATGCACCACTACCACAACACAGACAATCCTTCAACACAGCCTCAACAGAAGACCTATGGGAGCAACCAGCCGATAAGACCTGTTCCTGCAGTCCACCGGGTTCAATTTCAGATGAACCTGGGACTGCAACAACAACCTATTACACCTTCAAACACTTCCAATCACCCCTTCCTTCCATCTTTCCTCCCCAAGTCTCTCTCACTCCCCTTCACCCTGCGCTTTCATCACCCCCACCCACACCCCTCCCCCTTCCCCTGTGCCCGCCTGCCAGCTTCAGTCTCGACGGGTTCTGAAATTTCAACGTCGGTTCTGAGTAAATCAACGCGGCTGCCAACTCAGACTCCCGCTTCGAGGAGGTGAGAGGCAAGGTTAAGAGGTCGTTCATTCAGGAAACGTGGCTCTAATTCACTTTAATTTTATTCCTGTTTATATTAAAGACTGAAAGAATGAAGAGGTCGTGTGTTCAAGTGTAGGGGGGTGTAGGTGTATCAGTTTGCAGTTCTAATTATTCTTGAATTTTAGTCTTGCTGTCACCATTCGTCCCTGTTTATACTGAGTGAAGGAATTAAGAGGTCGTGTGTTCAAGTGTACCAGAGTGTATTTGTAGTTCTAATTTATATATGAGGTGTACTGGTATACTCTTTTCTTACTCTAACCTGGTCCTGATTTTCGTCTTTTGCAACTTATTCCAGGTAGCTCAGTGGCGGGAAAAGACAATACTACAGCTCTACCTCCTTTCCATAGCATTTCACCACGACAAGCAAACTATCTGGCGCCAACGTTGTCTTACAGCTCAGCATTCACCATAGAGAGAGGTTAGTTTTAGGCCAAGTTAGTGTCAAAAGGGTATAGCAAACTCTCTCCTACATTAGCACTTATTTCAGGGATTCAAGTGTACGGGAGTTGGTCTTTTGTAGTTTTAATTTAGTTTAAAATTGGGGCTACCTGTCCTGTAATATATTTTTGTATGATCACACAACCTTCGTTCATACTGATAATATACAAAATCTGGCATACATAAGGCATTACAACACTTAGGCTCGTATCCCCGTCGGGTATGGAGGTTCCCTAGCACCTCTTCTTTAGCGATTTATTTCTGAACATGGCTGGTTAATATATATTTTTTTTGTATGATATTTATGCAGAGTATGGCGACGTTTGAACAACTTACGGTATATAACATAGAAGAGAGCAGTAAGGTATATTAATGGGCAAAATAAATTACTAAAGAAAAGGTGCCAGGGAGCCTCCTTGCCCTACGTGAAAGCGGGCCTAGGAATAAAGGGGTTATGAGAATACTGAAGCATTCTAAATTTGAGATGTGAGGCCACCTTCGATTCAGTATCTATCCCTCAGCTTGGGGATGCAGTGACAAGTTTAATATTGCTACCATCATTACTGGATTAATATCTTCTTTGGTGACAGTGTTGTGATTGGAAAACTTAAAATGTATGCATGTAGTATCTCTGATGAACTAAGAGTATATTCAAACAGGAAAATATATCATTACAAAGATCTTTCATCAACTCCTGATCATAAAGAAATACTTTTGCTGGGTATATACACGACAAAGGTTTAAGGTATATTATTACAACTGTTATATACTGTTCTGCACACAATGTTATCAAAATTGTAGTCTAAATTTCACAGTTGGTATTATCAGGGATTATATAGTACTCTATTTATTAAAAAAGAAAAAAAAATGTTAAACGTACCGTACGCAACACTATTACAGATCGGCGGTAACTCTCATCAAGGAACATGATGTCTGCCTAATGCACCAAAAAAGGAAACTTTGTACCCTGGAGTTACGTAAAGCCATTTAATTTTCCCGCGATAACAGGGTGGAGTAAGTGCGTATTTCCTTGAGCCTTTCGTTTGGTGGTGATACTCCCGCAGCTCTGCCGGTACCCCCTGGCATAAAACACAAACACCGCTGCCAACTCTTACCACTAGCAACAACGAACAGTATATATATATGTATGGAAAGACGGCAATTTTAGCCCAAGTTAACGTGAAAACAGTAAGCTATTTCAAAAAGAGAGATGGATGGTCTACTACCTTCCCACAGCACTTCCTCGTGACTAGCACCATACTCTAGTGTTAACCTATTCCTACAAATAAATATTCAAAACGGAGAGACGGCAATTTTAGGCCAAGTTAAAAAGTGAAATGAGTATATCAAACGAGAGGTCACTGCTATTCAATCTTGCCTTAGCACTTCTTTATGACAAGCACAATATTTCTTCGTGACTAGCACCATATTCTAGTGCTAACCTATTGCTACACTCAGTATTCAAGAAGGAGAAACAACAATTTTACGCCAAGTTGGAGTGAAAAGAGTATATCAAGCGACATCTCACCCCGGCCATTGACAGACACCAGGAAGGGCATCCGGTAGTAATTTGCTTCATACCGGTGCCCTAACAATTAAAGGCCTCTAATTACGGGGGCAACGCCTTAGGTACGTATTTCCCTAACACCTCTACCTAAGCGATTTACTTTTGGATACGGCTGGTTAGTATCCCTCCAAACCTTACTTATGCAGAGTATGGCTATATTGGAATGATTTAAACAACACGTATTCTCATCGATTATAGAAGCTCCCTAACACCTTTTCCTAAGCGATTTACTTTTGGATATGGCTGGTTAACATCCTTTTGTACCATACCTAAACAGAGTATGGCTATATCAGAATGATTTATGCAACACACAAGACGATAGGAATAATGAGAAAAATAAATCGGTAAGGAAAAGGTGTTAGGGAGCTTCCTTAATTGTCAGGTATATAAGTCTGCCCCGTACTGTCGTCGATTATGGATGCTCCCTAAAACCTTTTCCTCAGCGATTTATTTTGCTCATTACACCTTACTGTCCTATTCTGTGTTATAAATATCCTTCAAACATTTCCACATAAATAACGTACACAAGGATATGAACCAGCCATATCCAAAATAAATCGCTAAGGACGAGATGCTACGGAGTCTCTTTACCCGATGAGATTACGGGTCTTGGTTATCATCTCATCATTCTCCTGTCAACTTCACTTCCATATAATTTTTTTAATGTTTCAAGCACAGAATTTCATGGGAAGATTTTTATATTTCAAGGTATATTTATTTATTTATTACTGCCTAGACGGGGAAGAGGGAGGGGAAGGCCAAGGATGAGATGGAGGGATGGAGTGGATAGGTATATGAGAGAGGGGGGTGTGAGCTGGGAGCAGGGCAGTGAAATGGCAGGGAGACATGAAGGCGATTTGTCTGTGGCCACCCCTTACGGGATTAAGGCGTCTGGCAATAGATAGATAGATAGCCTAGATATATTGGAAACTCTATATTATCAGCTTCACTTCTATATATTGAACTGCTAACCTAAAAACAGAACCCAGGGGAGGATTCTGTATTTCAGGAATCAACAGATTTTTAAAGACTATCAGCCTACGTATTCCTGGAACACTCTGCATCGCGAGGGGCCTTACCTGGGCAGAACGAGAAACAAGATGAGGTTGAGGACGCTGATTTTAGTATGACAGGTCAAAGTTCAAGACTGCACACTAGGTCACACTAAATCCCTTCACTACGATGATTCTTCTTCTTTTCCTCTCTCTATTTTTTTTCCCCGCTTAGTGCCACATGATTTCAGATGTTTCCTTAATTCCTCTGTAGCACTAGTCTTCCCCTGTGGTTCACTTACTGCTGGTTCAAATTCCAGGGGTTCTATTCCACAGGGTTCAGTGGCCAGGAGGTTTTAAAAAAGGTTCAGTACCCAGTGTTTAATCCCAAAAGGTTCAATTGCCAGAAGGTTAATTCCACATCCGGGGGGTTCAATTTCACAGGGTTCACACTAAGGGCCTAACACTATGATACACATACAGCCACAGTTCAGTATAAGGGTTGAGTTTCTGCTTCTAAGGGGTTCAAATCCTGGGTTCACTTGCTGGGGTTCAATTCTTGGATCAGCAGAAATGGGGTTCAGCTCCTAGGTAAGTAGCTATGGGTTCACTCGCCGGGGTTCAGTTTTGGGGTATGTAGTTGTAGTTCACTTTCTGAGGTTCACTTCTTGAGTTATAAGCACTGGGTTCATCCAGTGTTACGACTTAGCATGGGTATTACTTAACGAGGGTTCACTGAACAGGTGCTCACCAGGCAAAGGGTTCAACTTGGCAGTGGTTCACTCAGAGGGGTTCATACGTTAAGGGTTCATTTCGAAGGTTTCAACAGGAGTCACTCGATGGAGGGTTTACTTGACCGGGGTTTACTCGACAGGGGTTCACTTGACGCAACCATAAAGCTAATTTTCACTAAGGGTTTAATTTGGTCAGAGTTCACTTGGAGAAGCGTCAGTCGACTAAATTCACTCAGCAAGGGTTCAACTTGGCAGGTGCTCACTCAGCAAGGGTTCAACTCGGCAGGTGTTTACTCAGCTTGGGTTCACGAAAGGTTTGAGCTGAATTTACTATAGGTTATCACTCGGCTGAGGTTCAACTTGGTAGGGGCTCTTCTAGGTAGGGTTCATTTGGGGAGGTTTTAATCAACGACTAGGTGTGTAATTAATATTCAGGGGTTCGCTCAACAGGAGTTTAACTTGGGAGGGGTTCACTCAGAAAGGATTCACTAGATTTCAACCAACTACCATTCATCAATCAGCTGGGGTTCAACGTGGCAGGGGTTCACTCAGCAGGGTTCAACTTGGCAGGTATTCACTCAAAAGTTTCAATCGACTACAAAGGTTCAATTTGACAAGAGGTTCACCAAGGATATGAGAAGAGTACTGGATATCAATAAGCAAGGGTTCAACCTGACAGGGGGTTCACTCAGCAGGGTTCAACTTGCCAGGGGGTTCACTCAGCAGGGTTCAACTTGGCAGGAGTTCACTATAAAAATTTTCAGTCGACTACAGGGCTTCAACCTAACAGGAGTACACTAACAGCTTCACTGGACTGTAAGGCATCAATTAGTGTGGGTTCAAAATTGTCGGGTATCACACAGCATGGGTTCAACTTAGCAGGGTTCAATCCGGAAGCGTATCCATGACTACAGTACTAAGTCATGAGGGCAAAGGGAGGCGCCATGATGCAAAGGCCTTGTTGCAGCGGTGGAGGTGTGCAGGGAGGAGGGCCCGCCACTCCACTGGCTGAGGGGTCACACTTACACACCTCACCTGTCGCGGTCTGGCAGTGCCCCGCGCAGGTATACCGCCCCCCTCCCCTCTCCACCCCTGCCTCTAACCGCCCCATCCCACCCCTCCCCCTTACCACCCATTCCACCCCTCCCTCTACCCGCCCTCTCCCCATCCCTGCTTCTAGCCGTCCTATCTCTATCCGTCCCACCCTGCCCCATCTCACTCCAGTTCCGACTGTATTTTCATAATTTTTGGTACCACTAGACTGTTTTTCTCGGCTTCAAAGGGCCCGCCACTCCACTGGCTACTGGGTCACTCTTACACACCCCACCTGTCGCAGTCTGGCAGTGTTCCGCGTAGGTATACAACCCTTCCCCTCTCCCTCCTTTCTACTCACCAACCCACCCTGCCCCATGCAAGTCTCACCGTGTTCTAACCCCTACCTCATTCTTTTTTTTTTTATCACTAAACGATTTTATTCAGCTTTAAAAGGCCTGTTGATTCAAAGTCTAAAGGGTCAGGTTTCCACCCCACCTGTCGCATCCCCACCCCACCTCTCGCATCCCCACCCCACCTGTCTCATCCCCACCCCACCTGACGCATCCCAACCCCACCTGACGCATCCCCACCCCATCTGTCGCATCCCAATCCCATCTGTCGTCTCCCCACCCCACCTGTCGCATCCCCACCCCACCCATCCGTGTACTAATTCCCTATGTATGATAGATTGTCAGTCGAAGTTTGAAGATTAATATCGGGCTCTAAAATATCCACATATGTACTCGGTTACAGTATAGGTCGGCTGATGATACGAAACTGGCTTGTATTTCACTTTTCTTATCGTAAAAACTACCAAACATTTAACGCTTTATATTATAAACGCAGGGGACCAAAAATACCTCCTATGATCTCGCTGGCAAGTCCCGGTGACCCACATCAGGTGACAGGTGTTCATAACTCACAGAAATATAACACTCTCGCACTCTACCACCCCGGCCGTTGAACTTCCCCTTCCTGGCACAACCTCTTCATCACAGCCTGCCGTTTGACTCCTCTGGGATCACGTAACCTAACCGCTTTGCTAGGACGAGGCATGTTTTATTTTATTCTTGCTATCTCCAAGCGAATTTATTTAGCCCCGTGAAGGCTTTTGAAACTGGAGGGGTTAGATATAGACTCCCTTAATTCTTTCACTAATATAACGTCATTAATCCCTTCACTATTATACCTTCATTAATCCCTTCATTAATATAGCTTCATTAATCCTGTCACTACAAGGGTACTCTTTGAAGCTGAATAAAATCGTCTGGTTGCAGCGTTGCAGCATGAATAAAATGAAGAAAAAGTAACCACATAGGAGAAGCGAACCTCCAATTTCGAATGATAATTTTTGAAGCTCGTGGGGAAGAGAGAATGTGTCTGGCTTCTATATCTCGTAACGTGAGATGTAGGATTGTAGGTTATTTCATTTAACCATACGCGTTCCATACGTGTCCATCAAATAAGCAGATTTTGCCATTCCCCTTGGCTGTGAATGAGTAAATCTTAGCATGCGACTGCTAATCCGGCCGTGTTATAAGGTCCGTATTCTAGTCGGTTAAGGTGGCTCCCTAGCACCTCTTCCTTAGCTATTTATTCTCAGATAAGGCTGGTTATTATCCTTTTGTACGCTATGTAAGGTGAGGCGATAGTAGAAGGATTTACGTAACATACAGGTTAGTAAGGTGCAGTAAGCAAAATAAATCGCTTAGGAAAAGGTGTTAGGGAGCTTCCTTAACCGACGAGAATAAGGCCCTACGACACAAACGTAACCATTCAAAATATAACCCTAGTCATCATGCACGTAATATTAAACAGAACAAGTGGACGCTGACGAGTTCAAGTGGCTGTCCATTCTCTCTCTCTCTCTCTCTCTCTCTCTCAGCCGGCAGTGCTATGCGGCTATCAGATTCTTAGGCACCAACACCGCCCGCCCCCTTCCCAACCCCCTCACTCGGCTTTGGCTTCCCCCTCACAAACATTACGCCACATTCACTAATTCAATCATCATCATCATCATCTCATCATCATCATCAACCCAACCCCTCCTCCTCATCAACATCAACCCCTCCTTCTCCTCCTCATCATCATCATCCCCTCCTCCTTCTCCTCCTCATCATCATCATAAATTCCACTAATAAGAACCATGTACCGTACAGGGGCCCCGTAACGTAACCTGCGGGGTAGGAAGGATGGCCCGAGTCACCCCTGAAATAAGTGATCACGCAAGTAGCCACCCCAAACTTCCGAGAAAATATCCCCCGCCTGCCCAAAACTTTTTCCTGAGTCACCCTACACTAAGACTTGGCCAGCCCCGTGTTAAAACCCTAGCAACGCCCCTGAACAGTAGTAAAGCACATAATAAAGCGTTCAACTGATACTATTTGAAACATCCAGCCTTCGAGTACTCTACTAAATTCAGTTAAATACATAACGTTGGGAAAAAAAACTAAACAATTTTATGCCAAACATTTGTTACTAGGGTAGTCTTCCTTCTGACTGCACGGATAGCCACTCACTCAGTTCAACAGCTCCATCTGACGCTAGCCAAAACAAACTACTAACGGTCACCCACGACAAGGAGAGAACAAAAGCAAACATTTGCGTATACTCCAGTTTAGTCAAGATGATGTCACGCCAGCTTATAATACGAACGCTTCTCCATGTCCAGTTTAGTCAGCAGGATGTCACAATAGCTTAAAATACAAACGCTTATCCATGCTTTAATTTCAAACGCCTTAAAACAGCGATTATACTATCCCTTCCACCGATGACGTATCTTTTTTATTCTTAACACAGACAAAAGATATTATTCACCTTAAGAGACATCAAATTAATGGAGCTAGATAAAGCCTTCACAAACCTTCTAACTGCCACAAATCCTTAACCCAATATACCAGGGAATATCATTTTCATATTACTCTTTACTTCCAACAATTTTTTTTTACAGAAGAAAGAAAAATAGATCAAATATAAAACAAAATAAATCCACACACCAGACTACAACTCAGAATTTTCGCACTGCAGGGAATTTTAAAGTAGTCTTTATAAACCATTTCAACAAGACAGGCTTCCCTAAGTAGACTAAAACCACCTGTAGCAGAAATTATAAGCGAAAAGGAAGGGCGGGGGGACATACAAACTGAAGAGGTTGAAATACGAAGAGCCAGCAAAAAGAAAAAGAAAACGGAAAAAGAAAAGAAAAAGAGAGAAGGAAAAGAAAAAAGATATACATGCTTCGTCGTATTCGAACTTGACACAAGCCTTGAATTATTCCAAGTTAACAGAGGGTAAGAACTAATACTCACACATCCCATAATAATCAATTCATCTTTAACCAATTTTTAACGTTAAGTCGAAGTCAGGGGCGCCTCCAGCCAACGGACGAGGTATATATAGGCTGGTATATTTAGCAGGGGTGTAGAGTGAGGTGGTATAGGAGTTATGTAGTGTAGGGTGAGCTGGTATAGGGGTAGTGGTGTAGGGGTTATGTAGATGTGACGCTGGGTTGGGGTGGTGGTGTATGCGTAGGGGTGGTGTTGGGGTGGGGTGGTGGTGTGCGCATTGGGGTGAGGAGGGGTGGTATAGGGGTAGGATAGTGGTGTAGGGCTGGGGCAGGATGGTGGTGTTGGGCTGAGATGGAGAAGGGATTGGATGGTGTGGGGGTAAGGTGAGGTGATGTGGGTGCAGGGATGGTACTGTGAAGGGGTGGGTTAGTGAAGCAGTGATGTGTACAGATGGGGTAATGTGACGTAGCAACGAGATGGTTCGCGATGTAGGGGTAAGGTGAGGTGGTGTTGGAGTAGGTGGTCCAAGAATGCAAGGATGTGGTGGTGCTGGGGTGGGTTACTGAAGGGATGTAAAAGTGGTGTGGTGTGGGGGTGATGTGGAGTAGGAGTCGGGTGGTACAGGGATGTGAGAATGGAGTGTAGAAGTGGGTTAGTGATGGGGTGGAGTGGTATGGGTGGGAGTGTAACGGGGGTGCAGGGGAGATGGAGGTATCGAGTGGAATGTTGTATACTGGAGAGTGAAGGAGAATGAGACACTGGTTAGGGGAGTGTATATTAGTGCAGCGGTGGTGGAAAGAGGGAAGGGGAGTCAGGTGACGAGATGGAGAGGTATATTGAATAAGGCTGTGTAAATTAAAGGGAAAGCAGCCTGATGGTGACATGGAGGCAGTCTGTATGTTGTCTTCCCTGACCACCCACCCTTCAGGGATAGGGCGTTGGGCTACAAACAGATACAGTAGATAGTGATAAAAAAAAAAAAAAAAACAATATACAAGTTACAGAAGAGAAGGGTAAGATAAGAAGTGACAAAAATAACTCTTCACCTGTGTCATGGGAGTGGGTAAGTTGTGTCATGCATGCCAAGGAAGTGACACATCACCTGGGAGTATACGTGACTTATCAGCTGCCCTTCACTCATACACACACACACACACAACAACTATTTTTAGATATGTACACCTGGTCACTCAGACCGATTGACAAGCGCTTCTTTAACTTCCTTGCTGGAAAAATTAAACCATGAAGATCCAACAGTTTCGACCTGACTTCTCCCTCTTCAGATATACTGTAGTTGTTCTTTGTCAAGGTATAACAATTTAGGCCTAAATTGGACCAACTTTTCGCATACTTAAAGTGCATGGGGCATATAAGATCTGCAAAAAGGTAATTAGAAAACATTATTACCCGAAATCCACCACATAAACAAGAGAACAGATAAATTACGACATCTTGGCTTATACTCGCATACCCTTCGACAAGTACACTCATTTCTTAATTCTTTCCTTAAGGAGGTGCGGGTGTGGGGACTGATTAAGAGTATTAAAGCGGGAGACATCTGGTATATCAGAGACCATGACACATCTGATATATCAGAGACCATATGACATCGAGGGAAAAAAAAAAAAAAAAAAAAAAAAAAAATTGAAAAGGGGATAAAATATAATAAGGTATTTAAAATGAAGGGGAGATGAGGGGAGGGTGAGTAAGTCAAAGGAAGGTAAAGCAGGACAATGTAAACAGACCACCCCTGGCACAGCCTCACACCTCACGTTTATAAACAATCTCTGTTAGCTCTTACTATACCTATACGTCATTTTTTCTGGCTACCGCCTGGTGACTTTATTTAATTTAGGGGAGACCTCTCGTTCATGCCAGTGGAAAACACAAAACGGGGAAACTAATCATCATCATCATCATCAACATATGCTTTTTCCCTAACTTCTAGTCATCCAACAACAGGCAAAGGGGAAACAAGGCAAAAGACACCTTCGAAAACCGCACCCATGTCTAACCTATTCACCATCCCATCATGAAAGGAGTTTATTATTGGACGCACCCCTCAGACACACCCTAGATGCACACCACACGCACCTTTGACACACCTCTGATCCAAACCAGACACCACCAATACCAACACATCCACCCAAGTGCGATACTCATAAAACTCTATGGCAGCAACTTGCCAGACTTCATCATTCAAAATGGTAAAGTGTCTTGGTGAATCAGTGACACAGTTAGGGACACCCTGGAATGGTCACCCCCATAGTTACGGCAAAACCAAAGGTAAGAAAATCATCATCATCATCATCTGTCCATTTCCCCACTTTAATAAAAGAGGTGGGTAGGATCCTTGAAGAGAAAAGCATAACAACCATCCCCCTCATCATCACCATCAACCTAAGCCTATTTCACTGCTTTTATAAATGGAAGGAGGGGGGGGAGGGTGCTGGGTCCACAAACGGGGAATGGGGAAACCATAAAGTCAGAACTATCATCAGTGTGCCCAGCAAAAATACCGGTCAAAACTTCACTCCCTCATTTCTCAACACAACCACTCACTTTGTATGGACTGCTAAGAACATAATTTGTAAGCCTTATAACAGTTACTAGTTTTAAATTAGGCTTAGATACCAGTTGCCACGGACTCATCTCTACAGTAATGCCTTTTGTATCTTATTCTTGCTACCATCAGATCATTTGATGTATTGTGAGACTGGTATTAAAAGGTTAGAAACAATCTCCCTTAATCCCATGCTCGGGAATATCTTGTGGTGTTGGAGAAGGACGCTGTGTAATCAATATACCTGGGTGGCTCAACCGCCATTCCCCTATCCCCCAAAATGAGGATGGTGGACTGCAGAGGGACAACTGAAGCCTACTGTCCACTGGGTTCATGCTTCAGGTAAGCCTGGGGCCACAAAAAAAAAAAAAAGAGAATCTTGTTTTATTTGTATGTCTAACTCCTTCATTACAAAGCCTCTTTAATATGCTGAATAAAATCATAAAGCATTAGAAAGAATAAAATAATCATACTAAATAGGTTAAGGAAGATTCTGCAAACTCTTCCATTACGAAGCATCTCTCCTAAACTGAATAAAACATATGGCAATATGAAGAATTACTTTGCCATTGTAAAGGGTTAATGAAGAGTGTTTCAAACTCCATGATGATGGGTCTTTTGCGTCAGAAAAATGCGAAAGTACTAAACAGATGCAGGATCATGACAGCAGTAAGAGCATCATTAAAGTCTATGGGAGTGAAGCAGCTTGATTCTGATAAACCTTTGGGCATGACTTAAATGAGCTGCTCCACAAGATACCCCTGCATCCAGAAAGTCATCACAGTGAAGAGCTTAATGAAGACTTATTTCATCACCTATCTTACCAGCCACATCTCATAAGCTGAATACAACCCTACAGTGACAGCAGGAATGAAGAAATAAATTTGTGAAAGAGTTAGTGATGACTGCTTCTAACTCCTTATTACCAGGCAGCTTCCCCAAGATGTACCGTATATAATTGTCTGGCAGAAGCAACAGTAAAAATTACATCATAATGAAAGGGTTAATGAATACTGTTTCAAATTCCTTAAGAAGGTATCTCTCCTAGGCTGAATAAAACTGTATGGCAGTAGCATAAGTTAATGTACTAAAGAAATAGAAAGACGCGCTAAAAAAGTGCGAGGTGGAGGGGAAAAGGGGGGGAAGACCAAGGACGAGATAGAGGGATGGGTATGAAAGAGGGGGGTGTGAGGTGGAGAGAGGGCAGTCTGATGGTGGCAGACAGGGTGACATGGAGGCAAACTGCCTGTGGCCACCATATCCAGGATTAATGCATCAGGCTCTAGAAAACTAAGAAGGTTTTTATACTAATGGATTTAATTAATAAAGACCGTTTCTAGATCCACTCTGAGTCATTCCTGCAAAGCTGAATAAACCTGTTTGGTAAATAAGAAAGTCATGGTACTGAAGACATTAATCTACTTCACAAACTGCCAGCAAGAGGAAGCCAACATCATCTGAGTGCATGGTGTCAACATTTCTCTAAAAATAGTATTGTTGATTGTGCACCAGACACTGACAGCCTTAATGGTCTCTCCATAAGCCATTTATCCATCATCCATCCATCATTCAATCCTATGTCGCCCCACACAAAATCATTGGAGCCCGGGGATAGGCAAGGTGGTCCTGACATTTAAGATGAGAGTGACCAGCCTCACTCATCCCTGAGTGGCATTACATGAACAATAAACCCCAACCACCCTTTGGATATAAACCTTCACCAGCTCAATCCAATTGGAGCGCCGTAATTATCCACTAAGCCACCAGGCACCAAAATTTGGTTATATGGTTGCCACCCAGCATAGTAAATGGTTTCCCGGTGTACAGGAAACCATGTGGCTTGTCACTCAGCGTAGAGTCACTCGCAGGCAGAAGGATGAGGAAAGAATGAAGGAAAGAAAGACAGAAGAGGATTGACGGAAAGAAGGATGGAGGAGAGGCAACAGCAGATACCCGAGAGCAGAACTACATCGAGTGAGTGGATAGTGAGCACTCATATTCTTATAATATTATGATGATTAGGGATAGGAATATGATCAATAACACGAAGCATCTAGCTTTACTGTGATAAGCTCACTAAATCACTATCCACTTCGGCATCAAACTGGTTGGCAAATATATTCTATAAAAAAGTGTGAAAAAATACTGAAAAAATTATATATGCTCATGAGTTAAACAGCTCATGCTTAGTTACATCTTCCATCACACAGCTTGGCATCGCTACCCCTTCTTCCCGTCTCTCACTAAACCACCAAACCCACTTGGCCTAACCTTAACATCCATCATGGTGCTATCCATGAAGAGGAAGCGATCTGTTCTTAGCCTGGCAAAATTTTATAATATGTGACAAGCCGGCAAAGGGTGAGAACAAAAATAAAAATACAGTACAGTATGTGGAGCGAACGGAGGATAAGAGATTGAGTAGGAGAGTGTATGTGAGTGAGACGCAGGGGGGGGAAGGGGAGGAGGAAACTGAAGATGAGATGGAGGGATACGATGGACAGGTACGTGAGAGAGGAGCTTATGATGGCTGAAGAAAGGGTGACATCGAGGTGATACGTTTGTGGCCACCTCTTCCAGGATTAAGTTGCCTACTACAGACAGATAGTGAAACATTTGAGTACCTCTCCTTACTTCAGAATCTTTCAATATTCAACACGATTAATCCTTAGCCTCCACCATTCCAGAGACCCTTATATTGCACCCACCATGTACTGCGCCCACCCGTTACTGAAATCAAACCCAGTTCTACCACACATAACTGCCTATTACAGACAGATAGTGAGACATATGAGTACCTCTCCTTACTTCAGAATCTTTCAATATTCAACATGATTAATCCTTGGCCTCCACCATTTCAAATAAACAAGAGACCCTTATATTGCACCCACCATGTACTGCGCCCACCCATTACTGAAATTAAACCCAGTTCTACCGATACATGACTGCAAGATACGTGCACTACCCACTCAACCACTACCTGCTCCTCATATTACCAAGTACAAACTAAACAATGAGATATCCTCTTGCTGCATAAAATTAGATGGTGATATTTAACCCTTGGAAAAATCTATAGAAGCAGAGGCACGAGCCACTTTCACAAAAAATGTGGTACAGTACATGGAGATAACATATATTTCTCAAGCAACACCTAATGACCCGCACCCACATATACTGGCACAGTACCAACATGATGCAGGCTACCAACAAAAGTGAATTACAGTAACATACTATAGTACAGTAAACAGCAATAATAATAATATATAACCCAACAGTAACCTGCCTGAAGCTGATAGAGAGATATATCCACATGTGGACATAAAAGAATGGAGAAATGATACAGATAAATAGATACTGTAGATTAAGATGGATGAACAGCTACAGCAGTGAATCATGACAAAATATATTCAGTACTGTAACAACTTACCTTAGTGGGAGGCAAAGCTGATATACAGATAGATAAACAGATATAGACAGATAATACGATATAAAACAAACACCAGAAGTTAAAAAAAAAAAAAATCCAGGCATACCTGAAGTTAGGAACAAGTGGATCTGCCAGCCTTTCCTTAAGCAGCTTGCCAAGACGGACATTCCTACCGATCTCTCTCAGGAGGCGGTCCCTGGCAGTTAGGAGGGAACGGGCATCTCCCTCCACCCCCAGCAGGCCCCGACCACTGCCCCGTCCTGCCACACCAGCACACAGGCTCTCCAGGCGCTCCAAGTGCTGAAAGAAAAGATGAGTGTGAGATGAATAAAACAAAAATGCACTAAAACTGTTCCTAAGGCAGCAGCTGAAGGCATACACAATGACCAGATACAAACACGGTACAGTACAGCAGCACTTGAATCACTGTCACCAATAATCTTTCCATGAATGAGATAACTCTAGTATTCTATTTCAGCTAATGCCAAATGACTGTTCAGCTAAGACACAGTCATAGGAGCCTGAGCATTACCATTAATCTCATTTCTGTACTTGATACAATTAGGCTAGCACCCATATCTGCCAGCAACTCACCTGTTCCATTGTCCTGAAGAAGACCCCAGCCACCCGAAGCCTGGTGAGCTGCTCCTGTGACCCTTGCACAAACACCCTCCACACACCTTCCAGATCCCCCACCAGGCCACGGCTCTCAGGCATCACCGTACCCACTGCCGTCTTCTCCACCAGTAGTGCTGCCCTTGCTGATTCATACCCGTATTCGAACGTCCCCACTGCAGTTTCCTGTGATGTGGGATGGTGGGTGATTTAATTACTTATCTATTTTTTTGTGTATGCATGGAAGGTGTTACATACATATACAGTACTTTCATATTATCTCACTTAACACTACAAATATATTCTTAAAAACTAACGTGTTGTCAAGCTACCTGGTCAAGCACTGTCATCCTGTGAAAGCCACACCGCTATCAACATACATAAACAAAAACATGAAAATAAACCAGCGCTGACCTGGAACTGCTGGTGCTCTGCCTTAAGTCTTCTGATCTCTTCTGAGGACCTACCCACATGAGAATGAGCCTTCACCAGAGCCTCTAACAGTGCCTTCAGCCACTTGTGAGCCTGAAATGTGAATTAGGTAAGCTTCCTGTAATAACTAAGCAGTTTAACTTTGTAAGGCTCTTCTTGTAGGTAAATATTACCCCTACAACATTTTATTATCGATACTTTATCTTAAGGGCCCCTGAACTGCTGCTGGGAGGTTTCAGATTCTAATATGGCCATTTTCTAATGACAAGTAGTTTTAAGATCTCCCAAATTTGGCCCTTACCCTGATATACTATACCTTGTCAGATACTTTTTACAACTATAATTAAAAGAAACATGCAAATTGCTGTAAATACCTAACTACCTGTCTACCTACCCATCTATCTCACTGCTCATCTGTTTATCTGTCTATACACAGTCCCTTCAGCCACCCGTCACCTTAAAGTGTGAGGGACTTTGTTTTAGCTCTTCATGATTTTTTTACAATTTTAGCTACAGGGAATAACTATCTATCTACCCATCACACTATCAGCCTATCAATCTAACTGGGCTAACACCAGACAACTAAATCTAGTTTAAACTTAAAACTGAAGGAATCATTCCATGCAACAATGTCACAGATAAGCACCATTTTATTCACGGAATTTAGCTATAATATTTTGCCCTTACTGATTCACTCTGGATGACTAATATCAATGTACACTCAATATATATCCTTAAACACATAACATATGACGAAGTACTCTGAACTTAGTCCTATATGCCCGAAGCAGTAACCAGGTATCATTTTCTATCATGTCTCTCATTTGAGTAAACTACTAACCATAATGCATGAAAAAAAACACTAATCATATTTTACTGAGTGAATCCTTCATAACAATATTAATTTGATTGACTTAATGAGATGCCGAGCCAGGGAAGTTGGGTGGGGAGCTGTTGAAGTACTGTACTGAGGTAGACCTATGAAGACGGGACAAAGTGATGTGTGCTATTCTCAGACTAATGGTACTAAAGTACTAGAACGCTGGTACAGAACAATGAAAGCCGGAGGAGTGCTATCAGGTAAACATGTCTCACCCATGCTGCATGGAAAGCAGATGTAAAATCAAAGATGATGATTAATGGATACTTTAAAACACATCTATGACTTACAGCAAGGATTGCCTCTACTTATTCCAATGACCATACCTGCCTGTCTGTACTAATTCTAATGACCATACCTGCTAGCCTGTACTAATTCTAATGATCATAAGTGCTTTATATAATAACAAATTGGTCTCTCCTTATTCATGGGAGTTATACCACAAGCACCTGGTTAATTATAATATCCACCATTAATTTCTGCCCTCCAGAAAGGCCCCTGGTCATACTTTAACTTTGTGATTTCCTGAAAATCCTAGACAGTGCCCAAAACATGATCAAATATTACAATCTATTTAATTAAAGTGTATTTTGAAATGGTTTTATGATTAGGCTGGTAAATCATTCCAAAATACCTTTACATTTGTGTATTCTGAGATGGGTTGTTTAACTGTGAATAACTGAAATGGCAAAAACCAAAGCAGCAAATAAGAAGGGATCCACTGTACAATACTAAAGTTTCTGAGTGTATCTGCCTGACATAACAATACTAATTTTGCTGACTGTACCTGCTTGACATCTCTCTGGCATGTCAACAGCTGGATATTCTGCTGCAGCCTGAGTTTGTGGAGATCAGCCTGTCTTGCAGCAGTGGCGTAGTGGTCGTGCTGTGCAGTGAGAAGTGCGTGTACGTGATTCAGCTCTCCGGTGTAGTCTGGTGTTATGTCACGCCCTGAGAGGTCCTTCACACCCACTGTCAGCAGGTCCAGTAGCTTTTCCCCTGCCCGTGTCCCCTCCCCAGCAAGATAATCTGAACAGAGAGGGAAGATCAGTGGAGGCTGAAGCCATATGGTAATCTTCCTGTACATTTCTAGACAATTTTATTCAATTTATGAGAGACTTTCCAAACTGAAAGGGTTATATATAACCTTCCATAATCCTTTTACTACTTGGGTACTCTCCTAAGTTTGGTTCTGGCAGTAGTAAGAAGAATATGAAGAGGATGACCTTGGGTTTATTTATATATATATACTGTGTATATATATATATATATATATATATATAAAGCTATCAGTAACCAATAACTCTTTCAACTGGACAACATATGAACTACTTTATATTTGCTACAGACACATATTCAATTAAAACTTCCTGAACTGGTTGAGTTAGACACAGCCTTCATTAACTTCTTCACTACTAGAGGTTGTTCCTAGCTTAGAGTGAAGGGGTTAAACCTTTGACAATAACCACACTCACAACCCACCAATAGCTTCTTTCCTAGCCATAAGTTCCCTGAGCGTCTTCTTGAGTGCCTCCACAACCTCGGTGTGTGGAAGCCAGCGGTTGTGTTGTAGGATGATGTTACAACGCTCTCCCATCTGGTATGCAATGCGGTGGAAGCGGACCGAGGCCAGGATTAGTGTCCGTCGCCGGTCCAGGCGGGAGGCGAATGTTCTGGAACCAGTAAACAATAAGTCATTGAGCAAAAGAAAGAAATAACATCATCTTCATCAATATCATCATCATCATCTTAACCCTACAACACATCCATCCTTTGAAATGGAAATATGGGTTTGAATGATAACAAATACTGTTACACTACCTGACAAGGGTGTCTGTGTAGTCCTTGAGAGAGCGCAGGTCAGAGGTGGTTGTTCGGTGATGTGCCAAGGCTCTCAAATCACCATCGCCCCGGTCCAGGGCATCTTCTACCCTGTAACGTAGCCCTGCCCAGCGTCCATAGGTCTCCTGAACAGTAATACAAAAAACTAGATAACCACCCACAAAGCTGACGATGAGTACACCAAACACTGTTCACCTCCACCTGATCCTGGGGACTCAACAACAGTAGCAACAGCAACAGTGTTCTACACAGTTACAAGAAGCAGCATGGTTAGAAGTGACAGAAACTTGTACGGAATTATTAAAGGGTACAAACAAAAATTACTAAAGATTTTTCAAAGAACAGTAAGGTGTTAGATATAGCTGATTCTGTACTCTTATTGCAAATATAGAGCAAAAATGATATAAATGACATTCTGCTTATATAGTCAGTCACAGTAGCATTCACAAAGTTACCAGTGACATCCTTTTAACCCCTTAAATCAAAGGATATCTCTCACAAGCAGAAAAAAATCATATGGCACTGGCAAGATTGAGATAAAGATACACTAAGGCTGAATGAGACAGCTCAGCTTGTTCCTAAACCCTTCACCCTAAAAATATCTTCCCAAAGCTAAATAAAATTACCACATTAGGCATTACCTAGAATGAGATACAAGACATTTTCAGGCCAAAAGGTCAAGTTTGAAAGATGAGATATCATAAATAGTGACTGTGTTTGCTAGTTTCCTTAACATAAGAGAGATTAGTATACTACTAGACTGAGTTTGGGAGAATTTAAACAATCAAAGATGCAATTTGATCAATAGGGAAAAACCACAGAAAATGCATATACCCAATCTATGATTATGAACATTTTTGTAAAAAACTTGGATCTCTAATAATGTCACAAAGCAATGTGCTGTTAAGTATTATTCTTGATGCCACTAAATGATATTAAAGTAAGTAGAGCTCCCTTTTGGAAACTTCATGAAAGCTCCCTCTCACCTCCCAGTGTAAAAGTCTAGCTTAAGCAGAATTATATCATCTGGGGATAGCAAAAATAAAGCACAAAAGACATCTTCTAACTATATGGGTCAAGATAAAAGACAAATTGTACTGTATTGCGCCACTTAACCGCTTCAATCCGGACAATGTATTTTCTATTACATGTTTGCCCCTGCTACTACCAGATGATATTCAAGTCAGGGGAGACATCTTGTAATGAAAGGGTAAATGGAGGCTATGTCTGATCTCTCTCATTCATAGTCTCTCCAAAAATTATCTGGCAGCAGTAAGCGTAACATGAAAAATGCATCATCAGACTGAAGAACTTAACAACAAACACCAGTTCATGTTACCCTGCATTTCAGTTCAATGGCCTCATGTTCCCTTAGCAGTGCCTCAGCCTGATCTGTGGTGGTCCCAATACTGCTTTCTGCTAAGAGAGTCTGACCTGCTGATACCAGCCACTTCCCAATCTCATTCATCTCTGTCTCCAGCTCCCGCACCTGAAATATAAACATTCCAACTTAAAACCTGCATATACAGTACATGGACTTCAATTTAACAGAGATCTACACATACATACTCATAAACCTCACTTTATATGAATCACCAACAAGTACAAACATCTGGATACAGAATTGCAGTCTGAAATTCTTATATATCATTTTGATCAAAATTATTACTTAAGAGAAAGGCAGAAGTGTGATCCAGAAACAATTTTTTTTTCTTTTTTTTTTAATGTGTCTGACTCTGGGCATAGGTTTCACAGCCTGCTATCAAGGCCCAGGAGTCCTCCTACACACCATACACCTCTACATGTCACCACTTCGGCGCTAACAACCACCGTCCATATTGAATACATACTAGGGCTGTCTCATACAGGACTGGTGTATTGGTATTAGCGGTTGTATTTTTACGACATGTCGGCGGGTCTTCTGGTAGATCAGTAAAGCCTGATTTAATGAAATTCTAATCCTTAAACTGTTCCCTGCCCCAGTGGGGATTTGAGCCTAGGTCCTTCGGGACTGCAGGCCACCTCTCTACCGATTGTGCCATTGTAGGAGGGGTCCTGTGAAATGGGCTACACAATCATTCATGCATCATTCAAATCTTCAAAAGATGTCTCCACCTCATATACAAAAGCATTTGCTTACTTTTCATAACAAATGTACTTCACATACTTCAGAGAGAGAGTTACAGTAATCTGTCAAATATCAGGTTTAAAAAAAGGCATCCCAAAACTCTGGAATATTTTGAAACTATCAAGATCTAATGACATCTAGCAAAACTAACTGGCAATAATTAAACCAGCTGGAATCCCATATCATCTATGTGGAGAATCCCAGATGTGTTGAAGAAATGTACTGATTAGGATTACTGACAGACTTGCATGTGCACACAGACTACATTACTGCATACTGTTACACTTACCTGCATATACGTATCAAGGGCAGTGTTAAGCCTCCTCCAACAAGCCTCAACTGCTGTAGTGAGGAGGTGGAGATCATGGAGCATGGCCCGTACCCTGGAGGCAGCCTCAGCAGCATCTCCCTGGCCCTCACACACACGGAACCCTGACTCTTCATCCATCTCTAACACCTTTAGTACCTCCTGGCCTGTGAGGGGTGAAAATGGGTTATATTTACAGTAAAATTTAGCAACTGTACACTGCTGGGTTAGATGTGCAAACCTAGCTGAACTTGGGTTTGATATACTTGGCTGAATGTAGGTACCTGTACATGCAATGAACGGGAATGCTATAGTATGCATTTTTGGAGAATACCATATTTACACATGTTTGGACTCACTCTGCATGTTATGATCATTCTAAGCATAATCTGGAAAAGTTTACAACTTAACTAACAGCTATGCACACTATACATGAAAAATTTTATGTGAATATTCATTATGGGTGAGTTGCTGTAATGCTGTGTCTCACTGTGGTGGTTTTGTAGGTGTGTTAGAAAGGAATATATCACATACCTTACACCTCTAATGCCATCACTAATACAAAAGAACAAACAGCACTAACCCATATTAAAGATAATAGAGGGCCTGGCTGTGATGGTGTTGTAGGTGTTAGTGTTGACGGAGAGAAGATCATGGAGTGTGGAGGCTCGACTACATGGTTCCTCCCGCCTCAGTTCCACCTGGAGGGTCTCCAGGTCCCGCCGTGCTCTCTCACACTCATCCACAAACTCTTCATATGCCTGAAAGAAGCAAAGAGAATCTAAAAATTTAAGATTCCAAAAACTTGAAGATTGTCAAATTTCTAACTATAAAATTTACTGTGACTCTACCTGCCCCTCTTAGCTTCTAACAACTCCACCTGCATGTCTCCTAGCAGTGGGTAGCTATATTGTCAAACTGTGTACACATTTTCACCCTTCCTTCTATCTACTTCTCTAGTATATGAGTTAGAAATTTTTCTCTCATGTAAACATTTGGTCAACACTGACTGGAAATCTAATATAGCCAATCTTTTCCCAATCCTTGGACAAAAAATCTTTAAAATGTAGCATGCCCAGGCCTATGGGCATGAATAGGGCTTGCCTCTTCTCCTCCTCTACCTTCTTTCTTTAGACAAAACAAATCATGATATCAGCCCCTAATTTGTGATTAATACAAACTAGAAAACCTTAACAGAGATATATAACAACTACCAAATGAGCAAAAATAACACTCTTTTGAAAAACAAAATAGGGTATTTTCAGTAAACTGGATAAACGCATCTGCCTGACAGTTCAATCATGCTGTACCTTGCGAGTCTTGAGCCAGGCAGTGTGGTCATAGTCAAGAGTGCCTCCCAACTCCACAGGCAGCTGCGACAATTCCATATACCGAGTCAGCTTACTCACACTCACATAGATTGGCTGTTGGGAATAAAAACACATTAATATTCTGGGCTTGTACAGATTGAATGATGGCTATGCCATGGACATGAATGCAATCCTGAAGCGGTGACTAAAGACTTCATTTAAATAAAATAGCACTAAAAAAAGAATAGGACAATGCAGAAGGAGGACTTACTCTGATTCAGTACAAGGTCCATCCCATACCTGTGCTCACCACAGGGATCACAAGAAGACAATAAATGAACAGTTTTCCTGCAACACTGTATACAATACAGTATAGTGTTTTGAAACATTACTGCTTCATCATCTTACACAACATTATGCAAACCCATACACACCCTTCCAAATCTCCATTCAGGTAATATTCTAAACCATCTCCAAAACTGCATCCCTAAGATACAGTACTCTCCTATCCAGACAGAAACGAGTTCAACCTGACATACTGCTTACATTGCCAAAATATTTCTTTAACATGGAACTAATACAAGATGCGTACAACAATGTTCTTACTGTACAGCCACCCATCACAATCCATTTAGTCACTAATGCCTCATGAATTCCATTCTGATAACACAGATATTGGCAATGCTTACTATTAATTTCTAAAACAGATCTATGGGAGACCATACAGACTGTAGCCAGATATCAACAGGCTATCAAGTTGAAGGCTAGGGACCACAAAAACTGATCGATATATTATCTTACACCCAAACCTCGAGTCATCCCTGAATTTAAAGTCACTTTTCCCACAATCTCTGTAACCATATTCAATACTGTAAACTTATTCACTACACTGTTATTTTACCTTACTAACAATTGGGAGCTCAGTAGTTGGGCTAAACTAATAAAAAAAAATACTAGTTTACAAACACCAAACTGTATCTTTCCCTGCACCACAGATCTCTTCATTACCATGCTCTATGGTCTAGACCCACTGACAGGAGGGAGGAAGGAGGAGGGGGGAATGGGCGAGGATGGGCACAGGTAGGGAAGAATGTCCAGATGCAGACCAAAGAGCATGTGGAGGTTAGGTCTTGCATGGAAACCTCTGAACACAGGGCAAGAGCAGGGAAATTGAAGATCACATCACATGAACAGCGGCCTAAAAGACCTAAAAAATCTTCCTCCCATACTCCCAAATACCCTACTGTACCTTTTCTTCCTAATACCCGCAAGTTTCCTCCTCAAAGCTCACCTGATTATCCACCTCACTCTTTGAAAAGCCAACCCTCTACGCCTTGTGCCCCAGTATGTTCTATCACTCCCTAATGAGTTGGACATACACAATACCATCTTACTTGCCCTACTCTCGAGTTTTATTGCTAATATCCTGGCTCTATATATATCATCTTCCTGTCTTACTCCGTCTTTCTTCCTTCCACCCCCAATCTCACCTGGTTATCCACCTCACTCTTCCGACAGTCAACCCTCTGCTTGTCCCAGAACCCCTCAGGCCTGACAACAAAGAGGTGCCTGATGTGGCCGAGGGTGGCACGGAGGGTGCTAACAGTGGGCTTGACCAGGCGATAGTGGCATACTCGAGCATCCACTATCACTACCCATCCTCGTTCTCGACTACTCAGGCTGTGGGAAGAGGGGAGGCATTAGAGGTGGGGAGAAGCAGGTGTGAGGAAGAACTGACCGACGTAGGGAGGTAGGAAGAACCAAAAAATAGGGAGATGAGAGTGGAGATTAGAGGAAAGGAGGAGGAGAGAGGAGGTGGAAGGAACAGAGAGAAGGCAGTGAGAAGAATAAGAAGTGAAAGGATGGAGAAATGAGGAAACAATGTAGGCAGAGAAGAGGAAAGGAGTGGAAGAAGTGATTATGGAACATCCTAGCATTCACTACTAATAAACTGTAGGTCTTTTACACTAACTTGGCTCACATTTTTGTCCTTTTGCACCATATTTCACATTGCCTGATGACAGAATAAAACAGTACTACAGCTCTACCTCCTTTTCAGTGTACTTCTTCATGACTAGAAACATACTCTAGTGCTAATCTACTGCTACAACCGAGCAGTCAGGGTGAAGAGATATAAGTTTTAGCCAACATTAGAGTAGAAAGGGTATACTGTCCTCAGATTCACCCTCAGATGCTCAACCTGTAGGTGGAGGACAATGGGTTAGTGGAGGACAGAGGGTGGGAGAGTAAGGACGAAAAGGAAGAAGGGAGGAAAGAGAGAGAGAGAAGGGAGGAAGGAATGAAGGGATGAGACTGCAGGGAGGAGAGGAAATGGGAAGGAGGAAAGTGGTAGGCTTTAGAAAAAAAGAAGGGGAAAGAATGGAAGAGGCAAGAATGGTGCAATGATAAAAGAGGAGAAGATGAAGCAGAGAAGAACATGACTGGGGAGGCAGGAAGGAATAGGAAAAAGTGGAGGAGGAGGAAGGGGGACAAAAGGGATGGAGAAATGACAGAGGAAGGACATTTCTCACCCACTCACAATGACAGGTATCCCATAAACTGAACAAAATCATCTGTTTAGTATGCAGAAAGACAGGGAGCAGACCTAACAGTACTGAAAGGGTTAATGAACGATACAAAGAAGACCTAACAATGCTGAATGGATTAATGAACTATATAATTTGCTCCTATCCTGAACTTAACACTCCTCACCTGGGTATGGTCTTGAGATACTTGACTGTGGCTGAGATGCCCCCTGAGTCATGATAGCCGGGGTCCTGTGGTAGAGGTACGACCAGGATGGGGCCTCCTCCAGGGTCCCTAGAGCCAGGCAAAACCGCCAGCCGACGCTCCAGTAACCCCTCCCACTCGCTGCTGCCCATTTTCTCTCACATCCTCTCTGTAACCAAAGAAAACTATGCACTGAAGGATTCTTGTAAATAATAGAAGACAGAGACTATGTAAAAATATATAAAATAGATGACTCATGAACTGTGGGGGGTGAATGAGGTACTATGAAGGTGAATAAGGCACTTTGATGGTGAATCAAGCACTGTGGGGGTGAATCAGGCACTGAGGAAATGAATCAGGCACTGTGGGGGTGTATCAGGCTCTGGACGTGAACAAGGCACTGCGGGAGAAAATGAGACACCGTGGGGATGAATCTGGCACTGTGGCCATAGTATTTTCTGTCATTCAGCTTCAAGAAATAAGCTGCAAAAGGACGAAAATCAAGGCCAAATTGAAGAAAAACAGTTTAATAGGGTATAGGAAAGTGAAGTGGTAGCAGTATCTACAACCCCAGGCTCATTTGAGTGTGAACCCAGTGGACTACTGGTTGGTTACCCTTCTCCTGTTGTCCACCATCATCCTTTCGGGGGATAGGGAGGGAAAGGGGATGTTTGTATGGCCTGGCAGAAGAGCTACCCTGTCATACCAGTGCCACAACGTGAAGGCAACCCTCTCCACAGCACTCTAGGAATGAGTAACATCTATGACACACGTACTACTACAGGAAAACATTTTACTTCAGTTAACATGTAAACGTAAATAAAATGCAACGAAGTATGTTTCCCCTTATTCCCCTAAATCTGGATAGTGCCTTTTTGTATTATTCTTCCTGTCACCGAATGAGTTTATTCTGGCTTCATTCAGGAAAGGTCTCTTGTACTGAAAGGGTTATTAATCCTATTTCTAAACACTAGTCCGAGAAGAACGTGTGCGTGAAATCATTCTTCTGGAACTAGGTGGGTTAGATACAGCATTATATATCGTTAATAAGAGTCGCTTTAGCAAATTCAAGCCTATTTCTAACCCCCCCTCTATACTCATTTCACTCTTAACTTGACCGAAAATTGGCAATTCTCCATCCTGAATCCTGAGCTGTAACAAAAGATTAACAGGATGATGCCAGCCACGATGAAGAGAAGTGGAATAGGTGCAGAACCGTAAAATCGTCTTTAGCTTCCCACTTGGCTACGTGAAAAGTTACAAAGAAGGAAGATATGGGCCAACTTAACGTGAAAGAACTAACTTTCGGAAAAATCTATCCTACTCTGAATAAAATCGCCAGGAAAATGGCAAGAACAAAGAGAACGGTGCGTCCCAGGGCAGAGTTACCTCCGCATCAGCCACGTGCTCTTTAGAAGGCTCCATCTCGACTTGCAGTGCATTAAACAAACATAAACATGTGGGCTTTTAAAATGCCTAGGCCCTGACCTCGACGCCTCCGTCTCGTGCCCGGTATTATAAGGTATAAGATTTTCTAATGGAAATATGTTTATCTTCAATATACGGTCTTAATTAGCATCTAAATTTCAAGGCTAAGCAAAATTTGACCACATCTGAGATATATGGCAACCAATACGTCAACAAACGTTCCACTCCAGCAAGTAACAAAACTACGATAAAAAATATAGCCAACATTACCTACATGCTGCAGAATCAAGGGAAACTTTGAAGAGGAACCAGCCACGCACCACACGCCACAGGACCGAGTTCAAACTGACGCCACCTAACGACGCCTGACGAAGGCGTGCCGGATCGAGGAACACCTTCGGAAAACATAATTATCGTTCCGAAAAGCACGTAGGGCAAAATGGTGATTAAAACAACTAGTAAAAATAAGTAAAAATAAGAGCATAATTTCATATTAACGTTCTTTTCCGTTAAATGCATCTTGATATATGGAACTCAATACCGAAATCAACCAAGTACAAATGACTGATGTTGATTATAGCCTGTTAGATTTTATCTAAGGAGACGAGCCTTAATTAAGCAAGTACACAAACACTTGAATTTAATAACAATGGCAAAACAAAAGCTAGACCAAAGTTACTGAACGAAAGAAGCACAGACTGGAATATATTGACTCCGCGAACAACGCAATTAGATTAGAAACGCTAAAGCCATTAGGTAAAATGTTCTTCAATATAATCTAAACGAAATTTTGGAAGAACAAAAATCGAGCGCCAGGCAGCGAGGCCATATTGCACCTTTGCGAAGAATAATCGTTTACCCAAGAACTGTTCCTATAATCTCCAGACACAAGCGACATTATGAAGATGGACAATTATGATAAGATCCTGATTTTGTACGATATATTTCGTCTCGGAAGAATTCTAAAAAGTTGAAAGCAAGTCAGTCGTATGTTTATATTCGGCGGGTGATCTAAAGGATTTTCTTTCATTTCAGGAAACCTGAAAATACAAAATCAAACCAGACGTATTTACATCGGCGGATGATTTGAAAGAACGGATTTTCTTGGGATTTGAGAGCTTCCCTGCACCCTTTTTATGCTTGTTTATTTATTTATTTATTTATTTATTTGTCTAATTATCGGTCTATCTATCTACAGTATAGACTCAATCTCATATAAATAAAATCATCTGGCGTTAGCTGGTACTAAAGTTGATCTGGTGATTTTATTCTGACGAGCTCCTATGAGAGAGAGAGAGAGAGAGAGAGAGAGAGAGAGAGAGAGAGAGAGAATTTTCCCTTCGCAAAATGTAAAAATACATCAGAGTGAAGAGATTAAGGCAGGCTCCATCCAGTCACTCCCTTGCCATTGATCTTAACTAAACAGACGTAATGATGGAAACAAATACGCCTTCGTGGGGTGGCACTGAGATAGCAGGGCGGCTCCACTGTCAGGCTATACAAACGTCCCTCTCGACAGAAGGATAGGGGTCGCAGGATGTGGGCAACTCTAGCCTGCAGTCCACCGGGTTCACGTTTAGATGAGTCTGGGTAAACAAC